>OY764961.1:63346129-63578629 GCA_963668005.1 Melieria crassipennis | reverse complement strand
TCAAAAATGGCTGGATTTCGTTCCGTTTCAACAGCGAATTGCAGATGGTAATTTCGTACATTAAATTTTTTGCACTTAGTTGATGATGCAACCGATCTTAGTGAAGCCCCCAACCATCCTGCTGTCAGAACAGTTGGCGCTATGAGCGGTAGTTCACAACATGAGAGGCGTCGTTCCTAAGCGGCGATAGATGGCAGCCCCATCACTTAGGACTATCTGCGGCAGAGAGAAGTGAACAAGGACCAACTTTGTGCAAATGGTTTACAATTTTCTTGTGGTCAATCTTCAGTTTTTTTGCGTTGTAGTGAATGCTCACTTATCCATAATTTCATAGACTTTTTCGTTCACGGATCGAACAGAGCGAAGAGCATCTTTTCTTCAAAATTTGCAGAACAAAACATATTCTCGAATCAGAAGATCAATGAATACTTTTCTTACAATCCAATACTTTTCTTTTGGAAAGAATTACTAGAGGTTCGATTGTAATACTGAAAAGCAATTGATTGCGCTTTGGATTGCAATTTTAAAAAATATATTTTTGGCTATAAATCGTTAAAGTTACTTTCTAAAAAATTAAATTAAATAAATTTCGTCAATTTTTCGAAACCCCTTTTTACTTTAACATTACGCCAACGCTGACGGTCCGGCAACACTCTCGCCGCCCATCCCCCCCCCCGCCTCCTGCGCATAAAACTGCCATTACCTGATAAATACAGTTTCGACTTCTGCTGTAGTTGTTGTTGTTTTTTATTTAGTTTTTTCACAGCCTCTCACCGTACAATGTCAAAAATGCGCAATCTATCGTGAATAATTGCGCACACTTCCCCTCGCCCACTGCCACAATCCCCCTCGTCAGCCTGTGCACCCATTTTGCGTTCGAGTGTAAACCATTTTGTGGTCGTTGACTGACTTTGACTGTGGTTGTGAAGAGCCCAGTGAATGGTTGTGAAATTCCGTTTGGTTGAGTGCATTTCCCCTGCCACCTTACTCGCTATTTTCAATTTTGCTTTTGCTTTGTTCCGCACAGATAATAAAATAAGTCAAGTGCGATTTTTTCATGTTTCACTATTTGACATTATGATGCGGGTTCGACGCTGCTAATTGACAGGAAAAAAGGATACTCACAATGATATTTGAGTCAAGTTGAAATGGAGCCACTATTTGAACGCATACAACAACAACAAATGGCACAAAATGTTTGATTTTAAATCACTACAATGTTTTTTTGCGATGTAAAAGGCGGCATAATGGGTTTTGGCTTTTCAGCAATCATTAATGTAGCAATACACTAATAAATAATACACTCAGTATCTATGTGTTTCGATAAAGGATAAAGCGTGCCTATGCATAAACTTTAAGTAAAGTTGAGCAATATTAAGCTGGGAATTCCAATTGTTTGCAAAAACTAGAACTAAATTTTATAAATGGTTTGTGAATTTGAAATCATTTGAATCAGAAACGGCATTTTTTGTTGATCACTGCTATAGACAAATACACTCAGAGGTGCTTAGGGACCCATTTTTCTGCCTGAAAGTGCAACAGCCCCGCAATATCAGTGTGTATCTGGCGGTGGGGGAACAAATTTGACGTTTCTTCTTCGAAATTTGGCATTTTGTTGATCAATGCTATAGACAAATACACTGAGAGGTCCTTAAGGACCCATTTTTATGCCTGAAAGTGCAACAGTCCCGCAGTATCAGTGTGTATTTGGCGGAGGGGGAACAAATTTGACGTTTTTTCTTCGAAATTTGACATTTTGTTGATCAGTGTTATAGACGAATACACTCAGAGGTCCTTAGGGACCCATTGTAATGCCTGAAAGGGCAACAGTCCCGCAGTATCAGTGTGTATCTTGCGGAGAGGGGACAAATTTGAAGGGTTTTCTTCGAAATTTGACATTTTCTTGATTAGTGTTATAGACAAATACACTCCGACATCCTTAAGGACCCATTTTTATGCCTGAAAGTGCAACAGTCCCACAGTATCAGTGTGTATCTTGCGGAGAGAGAACAAATTTGACGCTTCTTCTTCGAAATTTGACATTTTGTTGATTAGTGTTATAGACGAATACACTCAGAGGTCCTTAGGGACCCATTGTTATGCTCGAAAGTGCAAAAGTCCCGCAGTATCAGTGTGTATCTGGCGGAGGGGGAACAAATTTGACGTTTTTTCTTCGAAATTTGACATTTTGTTGATCAGTGTTAAAACGAATACACTCAGAGGTCCTTAGGGCCCCATTGTTATGCCTGAAAGTGCAACAGTCCCGCAGTATCAGTGTGTATCTGACGGAGGGGGAACAAATTTGGCGTTTTTTCTCCGAAGTTGTCTTTAAACTCTGATTTTAATCCTTAACACAAAATTTTTCAATGGGTAATTTTTTCAAATAACCGACTATTGTAGTAAACGGTTGAATTATTTAGAACAACAGTCAGCTGGAAGATATTTTGTGTCTTGCTTTTCACAGAACGTGGAGCCCTTCATAACTCCTGATGAACCCATCTCCATCAGCTTGTTTGATCCTTCAGTTCTACTCAGAGACGCACGCAGGATTTCATTTTGTTCTCAACTTTTGAGCTCAATGACATTGGAAATCAATTTCAATGAGAAGTATTGAAAGAAATAATGCAATTTCAAAGATAAAAAAAATTTGTGTAATTAAAAAGAATTGTAGAGAAAAGGGGAGACGGGAGGAGGACTTAGAGTCAAAGCCACATTCAAATGGGGATTTGAAATCAAATTTCACAATTTCAAACAGATATTTAAGTGGGTTCAAACTCTCAGAAACCTCCTTACCTTCACCAGTGTTCCTACTTATGAACCGATATTTGTCAGCTTATCAGATACTTTTCTACTAAAACCTGTTAAGGTTATTCTTTACAATGCACAATCTTACTTAACCTAAACTTTTCCTATACAACATTTTGCCTCCAATCATTTAATAACTTCTCATAACATTTCCAAACATAATCCACATCACTAAAATAATCGTCTCTCCCCTCTTCTCCACTCTTTAGTCAAAACAAAACACACAAATTAAATCGTTAGTCAGTTTTACCACTCAAACTAATTATGCATTCAAAACGTTTTTCCACAAAATTTAAATTCTACAAAATCTAATAATAAACACAACAACAACAAACACAAATCACTAAGAACAAAAACCAACCAGAGCAGAGCATTTATCCCGCTCACTTTCACCGCAGTCTCGTTGGTTGAAATTGTGCGCAGAACCCATTCCCACATCAACCAACTCGGCAAACGATCCACGGCTCGTCGGCCACACGCCAAGCTACAATGCTAACTAGCTCCATACAATGTTCTAATGGCCGCTTCGTCGCACACAAAAGCAAAACTTTTCGCAACTCATTTCAGTAGCAGATTCGTCGTTCGTCTTCAACATTTGTGCGTTGGACATTTCGAGTTAAAAAACAAAACAAAATATCATTACCGGAAATAAATAAATAAACACACCCGCTACAACGCTTTACACAGCTGGCTGTCCACAAACAAAAACAACAACAACAATTACAATCGGGGGGGGGAAGCAAAAAAATATGATTTATGTTTATTATTATGGGCGCCGAATTTTAAATGCTCGCCGAGAAAAAGGTATTTCGAAAACAATTTGGGAAATAGGCGGGGTGGGCAATGGATTTTTAGTTGTGAAGAATTTTACATATTTGTTAGTAGGATTTGGTTTCAAAATATTTATGAAATTTTCTTTTTTTAACAAAAAAGGAAAATTTACAGGTATCCTACTTTCAACCTCAAACCTCTTCAGGAATTATAATTTTGTAATTTTCTTTTTTCACAAAGTATAAAAGTGTATAACTTTCCTACCTCCAAGAGCCTCCAAAGCTCTCCAAGAATTTCATTTATTTAATTTTATCTTCAACCAAGCAGTGCAAATGTACAAGTTCCCTACTTTCAAAAGCATTACAACCTCTTTTAGAAATATGTGTATTTATTAAATTTTCTTCTTCAACAAAGAATGAAAATGTACAAGTTTCCTGCCCTTAAGCGCTTCAAAATCCGTTCAAAAAATATGTTAATTAAATTTTCTCCTCAAACAAGCAATGAAAGGATACGTGTTCCCAATCTTCAAATTTGATGTTCTCTCCAAGAATTATATTTACAACAAACAGTGAAATGATGCGAGTTTTCTTCCTTCACGAGCCTCAAAACCTCTCCTAGAATTGTTTTTATTAAATTTTCTTCAACAAAGAATGAAAATGTATAAGTTCCCTGCCCTTAAGCGCTTCAAAATCTGTTCAAAAAATATGTTAATTAAATTTTTTCCGCAACAAGCAATCAAAAAAATACATTTTTCAAATCTTCAAGTTCAAGATACAGGATTTTTTTTTCAAGAGCTTCAAAACCTCTCCCAGAATTATTTTTTTTATTAAATTTTCTTCTTCAACAAAGAATGAAAATGTACAAGTTTCCTGCCCTCAAAGGGCTCGAAACCTCGCCAGAAATATATTTGAGAAATTTTTTCTTTCAACAAGGAGTTAAAAAGGGGTAATACCAAAGACCATATAAGAGTTATATGGAGTTATATGGTCTCTTGTAATAACCTTAATACCCTTAATATATATTTTTCAAATTTTTTGTTTAAACATGAAACGGAAATTTATTTCTTCTAGTAATATATTTATTAATAAATATGTCTCTGTCCACAAAGAATGAAAATGTACGACTTTCCTTTTTTAAAAACCTTTCCAAGAATAGGTTAAATGAAGTTCATAAAAAATTTGTAAACTATTCTTTAGTCACAAAAGAGGACCCAAAAGTACCACGGAACATTTTTTGAAAATCGCAAAATATAAATTTGTATCTTCTTTTAAATGCTCTAAAATCCAACAAAAATTAGTCACAACAAATCAGTATTGACTTTCATACATAGCAATTCTTATCTTCACAAATTTAAATGTAAAATTTCTCGATGTATGACAAATGTTTTCAAATGACAAATAAACCTTAAACGTAAAAAAATGCCCACAATTAATACGAAAAATTTTAAAAACTTTGATAGGATTGAAAATTGTAGTTCCTTTTTCCCTGACAACTCCTTTTCCCTTTGCTACTCTTTGAGTCTAAACTAAACTCCAATTTCTGTTCATCTTCAAAACCCCAACAATCTGCCAACACCAAATCTGTTTGTATACTTTTTCGTAGTAAATTTTTGACTCTAAAAACCAAAATCAATTTTATTCCAACAGTCCAAAATTACAAAATTTTCCCACCATTGAAACCCTCCAAAACTCTCCATTCAACTATTTATTTCAGACACATTCACTTAAACTGCCGCTTTTCATTCTTCACTTCACTGTTTTCATTTAATCTTTCCTTTCTAGACGCTCGCCGCCCCCCACTCCCTCGTCCCCTCTTCGCCTCCTCTTCCCATAGCCTTTTCAGCCACTTCGATTTTGTTGACCTTTTTCGCTCTGTACGCTAAAATTTCGCCATTCTTGTGTCATTCGCCTTGAACAGCTTGGGTTCATTGCTGTTGTTGTTGTACTTTCGCCGCCTTGGCACGAAAACTGGCAGCAGCTGGTTTTGTCATTATTAATAACTGTTAATTATTCACTATGATTTTGTGATTCCAGTAAAAATGGCGCGCGCTACGACAACCGAAAAACGTTGAGAGAACGTCGCACAGTGCAACGCTTTCATACAAACGGTGGCCAAAAATAGTAAACGTTGTTCGAATTGGATGAAATTTAGCACATCGTAGTTTTTGTTAAAAAAAAGACTATATGTAAAAAATTATTGAAATTGGCCCATTACCACGTCCACCTCCCATACAAAAAAAATCTATATTTTAAAATAAATCTTTTAAAAAAGGTCGTACAGTAACAAAATGTGGTGAGAGAAATAATAACAATGAATTTGCTATACTTACCAAAAATTGGCGCGATGCCACGTCTACTTTCAAAGTTACCTATATCTTCTAAAAAATGCATACCACATAAATAAAAAATCGGGTCTAGTTTCCTTTTGTAATTATTTATTTGAAAAAAAAATGAGCGGGATGCCACTCCCACTTTATAAGATATGAACTTTCCCACATAACTAATTGATAATTACACTACTCGTACTGTAATTATACGTCTATACTAATTTTGAGTCGCTGAAGTGTTATCCACCCATACTTATACATATTCATAAAAAATTATATACATAATTATTCACTCAACTCAAAATATTCTGACGAGGAGCTGCTAGAACTAATATTAAAAAAATTAAAATTAATTTCTGACAATAAGGAATTTAGTTCATTGCTTTCATGTCTACATTCTCCTAAAACAACAAATCGATCAATATCATCAGCATGCTTCTGCTTTTTAGTACATAATTTCCGGCCGGCAGAAATGAAAGGGTCTGACGAAAGTAATAAATGGGTCATAATGTCACTATTACAAGCATAACGCGAAATTTTTCTGCTCTTCTCTAAACGAAATTTTCTAAATTCTTTATGTCTCGCTTCCAACGCAGCAATTGAATATTTCGTTTCAAGCCAAACGCTAAAAAAAATGCCTTATTTCTGTCGCAAGCTTGCAATTTTTTTGAAAATTTAAGCTCAATTTGACGAATTTGTTCCAATTGTTTACCGCTTAATTTTCGTTTGTATTTCGCCTCGAGAACATCTCTCAAGGCATTTCTCTTGTTCTCCTTGCTCGCTGCATACCACGCACAGAACAAATCACTTAGCTTTATCACGCCTTCCACTAAAAAATTGGCCATAAAATGAAGGGTAGCAGATATTAGCAGCTAAAGTTCTTTGTTTTTCATAATACTCTGAGCTATTACGTACTGCTAAAATAATGCTGGACACTAGTGGACTTTTTTTTGCGCTGTCACAAAACTTGTAATAATTCGTTTTTTAAAATTGTTTTTGACATTTTTTTCAAATTAACGGCATATACGAACAAAACAAAACATAGATAAAAATATGACATTGCCAGCGTAGAAAAATAATCATAGTTTATTTTACAAAAAAATTCATCTCATTTGCTTAATCAGATAAAAAGTTATAACCAATTGAATTGTGCTTTGAAAATTGGTAAATTCAATAGAAAAATGTATGAAATTAAATAATGTGACTTCCAAAGAGTCCTGTAATAAGCAGAACCAAAATTTTAAGAAAAAAATTTCTTAACCCTCCTAGCTGAAGTATTACCTAACGATCTGCATCAAAAAAAAGTTCAAATTATATAATCGATATTTTTGATTTTTGGCCACGCTCGTTGCACTGTGCATCGCGCCGACCAAAGCTGTTCGTAATTTCATTTTGATGCTGTTGTTGTTGTTGTCGGTGGCAGTTTCTGTGTTATTGTTATTTTAGCTTCAAAGCTGTTGTTGTTGTTCTTCGTTTTGTTGTAATTGTGTGTTTGTAGCAGGATTTAATGTTGCCAGTGCTCCTGTTCTGCTATTGTTGCGTTTGTGGTGCTTCTTGTTGTAGGAGCTGATAGTAGTTGTTGTTGCTTCTAAGTGTTTGGTGCTGCCAGTACAATTTTTGACTCATTTACGTTTGTATACGAGTGTTTATTTATGTTTGTGTGTGCGGGTGGAATGAGCGGAACGACTTCATGTGGAGCATTGCGCGGTAAGCAGAGCGAAAAGGTTGACTTTTCACTGGATTCTCTGACATTATGACAAACTTTATACTTGCGTGAAGGTTATTGGAAGAAATAAATCATTGAAATGTTCACTGAACCTCGTTGGAACCAAAGTCAAGTGAAATGATGTCATTGCGGAGCGGGTCTCGTGGGGAGGAGGTGGGGGGTGAAATCATCAAGTGAAATTAAATTCTTAAATACAATTCTATGAATCCTAAAACAAAAAAAATTTAATTTAAAAAATACAAAATTATGTATAAGAAAGTTAATAATTATTTTAATAATAAGCACTTATAATGAAAGAACTTAATTCAGTCTCATTTTATATTAATAAACTGTCACAGTTAAACTTTAATCAGAATATCTCACTGATGTGCTTTGTTACTGCATTCATCAAAAACACAAAACAAACTATTGCACACACCGTCAACCAGCATTTCTCTCCAATAGCAACAAATAAAATTATTCACAATGCAACTAACGAAGTCGACAATTGTGCACAATATTCGCATGGAATTTCAAAAGTTGTTGCTTTTGTATGTGCTTACTTAATTTAATTAAAGCGCATTCGTATGCAAATTTTGTAGCAGAAGTGTCACACAAATATAAATGAATATGACACCTTTTGACACATTTTCGCACGCCTTCACTTACATTCATTGCCGTTGTTACTTAGTTGGTAGGAATTCCGACTATTTGCATTTAAGTGTGTGACATATTGGGGAGGAAAGATGAATATACTTTAATTTTATATGATTGTAGGGGTGGGATTTAAAAATAGAAAAAAAATGCTATCACAATCTGTCACATTTAATTTGATACTTTCAGTAGAAAGCATTTTCAATTGTTTGATGGATACATAAGTTGGAAAAATCTTAAAGCAGAAGAGCTGCATTTTATTTTACTTTACTTTACTTTATTTTATTTTATTTTATTTTATTTTATTTTATTTTATTTTATTTTATTTAATTTAATTTAATTTTTTTTTTATTCATTTTATTTTATTTTATTTCATTTTATTTTATTTTATGTTATTTTATTTTATTTCATTTTAATTTATTTTATTTTATTTTATTTTATTTTGTTTTATTTTATTACATTATATATTATTTTGAAAAATATTCCCAGAAAAAATGTTAATATTCAAAGAAATATGTTAACTTTATTTTTTAACATGATTTCATTTTCATTAAATTTAAGAAGGGCTGGCCATTTCTGAGTCGGTCATTCCAGAGTCAATATTTTTTATAAACATTTTTCTCAGAGCCAAATGACAGTCGAAATTCACCAAAATATAGTCAGTATCATATATTTTCTATATAGGAAGTAAGTATTTTCAACGTTATATATTTCTAACAGCTAAAACGATACAATTTTTCCCATCCTTTGCACCCCTATGGCATTGTACATAACCTCAAAATTTCCACACTTTATTTAATACGCATCAGTTGAGCACATCAGCTACGGCTACAACTATTTACTATCGAATAAACAACCGCACAGTGTTTGCCGAAAAACAAAATAATAAAGTAAAACCTAATAAGACATATGTGGCAACATCAATTTAAGGCCTCTTCTCCCCCTAACCCACCCGCAGCCACACGGTACACGCAAGCCACAACTGCTAAACGACTTCAGTATATCAATAAAAATATCAATTCCACCAACAAACTGACAGTTTGCATTCTTAAGTATCCACCACCGAGCGGCCGGAGCTGAAACAGCAGCAACAGCAGCAACAGCGGCGATGGCGGCAATAAAAGTGTGATCAATAAGGATGTGCCTTTTATGCAAAATAACCCTTTTTCGCTCAACCCGCCTCCTCTCCCGCCCGCACACCGCTCGCGTGCACCGTTCCGTTGGTGCTGTCGCTTGCCGGTCTTTTGCGTTTGCCATTTATGTGTAGCTGGCAGCTACCCACAGCAAGAAATTGATGAATTATAGAAAATTAATTTCAACTTCGTATACCGCACGAAAGGCAAGCAAACGCAATGTTTGCCAGGTTACGTGCCTGGGCGCCCACCGAGTGCGGCAGTGCGGCAGAGCGCAGAGAAAACCAACCAGCCAACCGGCGCGTTGCCAACCTATGCGAAATGCTCGACGTTAACTCGCCGAACGCGCCGAGTCACCACATCAAATTCAAATATTCACATGAATAAAGTAGCAATCGATTTTTTGTGCCGCCGCTGCTGCTACTTTTTTTCGCCAACTCCCCTCACACTCCCACTTCAACTACTTATAGCCGCGTTTTTTGCGCCTGTTGGGTTTTTACCTTCATTTTATTTTATTTCATTTTACTTTATTTTTTTCGTCTACTTGTGCCATGACTGAACTAGACAATGCTGTTAAAATATATCTACAAACGGTACAAGTGTACTCGTAGTGCGACAAGGGGTAGCAGCGAGGGGCTTTTGTCGGGGGCGGTGCTGAAAAAGTGTTGCCAAAGTCAAATCGATTATTATTTTATCAGCGCCACCACCAAAGTGGCAACACGTAAAAGGGCACAAAAGCGACAAAGTTTTGCTGCCTGCTGCAAACAATATAAATATTTACATGCTGGCGAAAAATAATCGGGAATTTTTACTAAAAAAAATTTTAAATAGAACTTTTATTTATATGTCAAAATTTATTTCGTCTCCAAAGTCTTTTTCATGCAGCGGTTTATCAGACTTTAAAAAGGAAACATTTTATAGGCATTTGCCAGGCCTTAAGGCGTTTTGTGTTATTCACAATTTTTTCTTTAAGACTTTAAAAATGGCCTATGGCCTGATTAAAAATGGCCTATAGGCCTTAACCCTCAAATGCATGAATTATTTTCACGTTTCTTTTTTTAACACAAAAAACCACTGCAAAGTGAATTAAATATTAAGAAACTACTAAATATTAGCAAACAGATTTCGAATGTGGTTGTCGTTTCAAAATATTATATCGGGGTTTAATTTGAAGATCTACACAAATATGTTAGTGTGCCTAAAGGCATCAATATGCAATTGAGGGTTAAACGAGCCATTCTACAGAAAATATTTCCATTAAACAGTGAAATCTTTCGGTTATTGGAATCCGGTTTTCTTCTACTTTTTACTTTCTTTCGGTTGTTGGATTCCATATCTTTTGTATTTTGACCATTCAATTCCATTACAACTTTTGCTCAATTTCCAAATTGTTCTTCCACAAACCTGATCTTTTCATGATCTTCATTTTTTGTGTTTATGATTTTATTTCCAAATTAAAATTATTAATACGAGGTGCGATATTTTGATTGATTTGGTATTTGTTACGTTTTTGAGTTTAAATCAAAATTAAGTCAAAATTTTAACACTAAATATTCCCAAAATATTCATTAAAGAGGTTGGTTTTGTCAAAAGGATTTTTCTAGTTCGAATCCCTCAGCCTCCTATCGACCACTACTATCTCCGACTGGGCACTACAAACTCCGGGATAAAGTGTATACTTATAACCTCCCATTAAACCTGATCATATCTACATATACTTTTCTATATCGACCATGCCTCCTTCTGGGTCTTTTTACAGGGTATAAAAATTCCTTATTATTATTCATATTCTTTATAAACATTTTTAACAACAAACAAATTCCCGGTACTTTTCCAACAACATGCAATATAAACTGTCTTGCTGGTTCATTGTTTTGTTGTTGTTGTTGATATTGAAACGTTCAATGTATGAAATTTGGAGCAGCACATTCCTTTTATATGCCCACAGTGGGGGAGGAGTACTGAATTTGTTAGCATGTAATAAATTTTGCACGTAAGAAAAAGCTTACACTCACACTCACACAGCAACAACGTTTGCCTTCGAACCTGGTGAAGCGGACTGTCTTTTGCTGCTGCTGCTGTTTCTTAATTTTATTTTATTTATTTATACTTTTTTTGTTTCTTCCTAGCAAATTGCTTACGCTTTGGCCATAAAGTAGCAAAGTAGTAGCAAAATGTCAAACCGCATGACATGTGCAGCACACACGCACACAATTCTTTTGCATGCGTTTGTATGTGTGAGTGCGTGTGGTGCAAATTGCGTAGTGTGTGTTGTGTGCGTGAGTAAAAATCATTTTCAATATTTTATGCAGTTTCCGTTTGGTATTTTTTTTTGTGTGACCCCCAACCGATTATTTGGCAAATGAGTCTTTTTTGGGAGCAAGAAAATAAACAATACAAAGCATTGAAAATTTAGCAAAGTGAAAATTTATAAGCCTTGTGACAATGTATGCGTAAAAGAACAGTTTAAAGCAAAGAGCCAAAGCAAGAAAACTCGGTGATACTCAAACTTGTGGCATGATTTATGCATTTTTTAAATACAAGGAGAAAAAACGATTTGGATAATTTTCAGAATGGATTTTGTAAGAGAATTAGCTTGAAAAACAATAAAATTTTGGTTTTTGAAAGACTTTTGTAAAAAAAATGTGCTCAAAAAGCCATAAAGCTTGTTGTTTATGAATGGTTTAAAACAAAAATCACCTCGGAAAACAATGACATTTATGATTCCTGAATGGTTTTGCAAAAATCGTGAAAAAAAACCATGAAATTTATGTTGTGTAAAAAAATCAGCGCGGAGAACCATTAAGTTTATGGTTTATGAATGGTTTTGAAAAAAATTCGCTAAGAAAACCATGAAATTTATAGAGAAGAAAAACTTCGTATTCTTAGTTTGGGATTTGACGAAAAAGAGCCCAATTTGTGGTTTGCATCTCTATAGTCTGCAACAAGGACCTTAAGTTGTGTTTAGCTGGAAAGAAACTGATTTACAATTGGATACTGGTTCATCAATGTCCATAAAGATTTTAACATGCTGAGAAATTAAGAGTTTCGGATGCCTAGAACTTTTATTGGGAAATATAAAGTTTGGTGGGAAAGAAGAAAAGTTAGTAGGTAGGAATTACAGTAAGAAGGTGGGAAGGTAGGTCGGTGGGTAGAGAAAAGGAAGGTAGATAGAAAGGTGATGATGAAGGTTAGAGAAAGGTGAGGAGCAATGCGAAGAGGAAGGGGAGGAGGAATGTGAGTAGGAAGGTGAGGATGAAGGTGCGGAGGACGGCAAAGAGGAAGGTGGGATGAAGGTATGGATAAGGTGAGAGGAAGGTATGGGAAAGGTGGGAGGAGGGTGAGGTGGACGGTTGAGGAGATATTTGAGAAGAAAGTGGAAAGGTGCGAGTAAGGTGAAATGAAGGTGTGTTCGGAGGTGGGTTGTGGGTGGCGAGGTGGCAAGCTATAAGTTAAGTAAGAAAAAAAAAATTGGTAGGTAAGAATTAAAGTAGGTAGGTAGGGCAGAGAGATGCAAGGTGGGTAGGAAAGTGGTAGGCGGGTAAATGCGAAGGTGAATTGAGGGTAGAAAGGCGTGTATGAATGTGGGTATAAAGGTGAATATGAAGGTAGGTAGGTAGGTAGGTTGGAAGCTTGCAAGGAAAGTAGGTAGGGAGGAATGTGGGTAGAAAGGTGAATATGGAGGTAAATCGGGAGATAGATATGGGAGTGGAAGGGGAGAATATAGGTAGGGAAGGTAAGTGGGTAAGAAAAAAGAAAGTAGAAAGGTAGGTTAGAAGAAGGAAATATGGGTAGGAAGGAAGATGAATGCAATGTGGATAGGAAGGCATGCATATAGGAAGGTAACTGGGAAGTTAGACCGAAGGTGGGTACCAAGGTATGTCGGAAAGTAAGATGGTATATAGAAAGTTATACATAGAGTTGTGTGGAAATGCATGTGCGAGTGTGGTATGTCAGTGGATAGGAAGTTGTGTATGAAGTTCATTAGAAGTTACAGCTTTTTGATGAGATCACACTTAGGCAAACTCAGACTCTATATACTACGACTTCAAATCGGTCCAAACAAGTATTAAACAAATTGCACTCTGTCAACTTCATCATTTAATTTGTCAGGTCGAAAACTCGGGTTTAATTATGAAATAAACGATGAAAAGACAATTTTTTTATTATTATTGATAAAAGTCTGAAAAATTAGGTTTCAATAAATATCATAAAAATATTGCGTTACCGTACTCAGAAGACAAAATTGCCCTCGTTGTATTTTCCCCCACCATTTCTGTCAGCTTTACAAGTGCTCGAACATTGATGTCAATCTTCTTATTAATTCAACCAAAATTCAATTAGGTCTCCTTGTTGTATTTCAGAATTAACGCTCATATTACAATTACTCATAAGTAGGTCAAAGTGCTTGCATTAGAAAACAATGCTGACTTTTAATAATTTAATGCCATTACGGAAAAATTTTTACGTCTAAATCCAACAGCTACACGCAATAGGCCGCCTCGTCACCCAGCACACTGCAGCACAAATATTGCCATTACGTCGAATGTGCTGTCATAGCTGCTGTTCTGTTTCGTCAAAACATCAGTTATTAATAAGTGTCCCCGATTCCCGGGGCCAGCCAAGACACGACAACGCGCCAGCCAAGTACGAGTTCGTTTAGTGCTTGCATAAATAAATTGACAGCAGCCGAAAATTTGCATTTCTTCAAATTTCATATTCCATATTCATTTCAATGTACGACAAGCACTCGCGTCCTTTCTACCAGCCACAGTACCAGCCCCAGCTCCATACGTCAGCGTCTCCGGTCGTTCATTGCGCTCAATTGGTTTATGCTCAGAACGTAGTACGGGACAACGTAGTATTCCAACTGACAGTCGGTCGCGAGCGTAGTAACAGTAGGGGGCAGGCGCAAAGAGGACAGAGCCAAAAAAAGTGTTTTTGTGTAAAAAAACTTAAAAATTCGCTCTAAATGGTTTCAGTTGAAAACATTATATTAATAAATATTTTAAAATTCGCCTTGCTTAGGAATAAGTAAATTTTAAAATATTTTATATGCTTTCAGCGTAACAAAATTTGTATTCTCAGCTCACTCCATATGTCCTATGTCCTATAGAGTTCTTTTCTGTCCCCTACCACAAATAATTTTGAGCTGCGCTCTTGGCAGCCAGCCACATCGGCGTGGCAGCATATTGCCGCCTGGCAATTGCGCCCAACAACAAATACATGAATGTCCTTATTGTGTCGACTATGCGACAATGGTGACACAACTGCAAATTGGCAACACCATCTTCGGACAGCAACTGTAGCAGCAGCCACATCCTCGACCGACCGACACGCCGCCGCTGCTGCTGCTGTGTAGTCGATTCGCGTGCCTGCAATAAATTCAATTTCCCTCTTGACGCTGCTGCTGCTGCTGATGATGATTACATTATCGTTTTTGACAACTGTACATACAGCTGTACAATGGAATTATTATGCTTTGTACATATTATTGTTGTTATGTCTGTGGGCCTTCTGAATTTGCGCCATTTGCCATTTGTCGGCATTGTTCAACTTATGGCAATAACTTATGGTTATTTTTCGTTACTCGATTGATGTTGTATGGACGACAAACGTTTCTAATTCTTTTGCTTGATAGATTCAGGAATTTTGTGAATTTTTGTAGTGTGCCTGTTATACGGTTTTTGATTTTATTTTATTTTATTTTGTTTCATTTTATTTTTTTATTTAATGTGATTTTATTGTATTTTATTTCATTTTATTTGATTTAGTTTTATTTTATTTTATTTCATTTCATTTCATTTTATTTCATTTTACTTGATTTTGTTTTATTTTATTTTAATTTATTTTATTTTATTTTATTTTATTTTATTTTATTTTATTTTATTTTGTTTTATTTTATTTTATTTTATTTTAT
This sequence comes from Melieria crassipennis, assembly GCA_963668005.1. Taxonomy (NCBI): domain Eukaryota; kingdom Metazoa; phylum Arthropoda; class Insecta; order Diptera; family Ulidiidae; genus Melieria; species Melieria crassipennis. The sequence goes on along the minus strand of OY764961.1, from coordinate 63,563,315 downwards.
TTTATTTTATTTTATTTTATTTTATTTTATTTTATTTTATTTTATTTTATTTTATTTTATTTTATTTTATTTTATTTTATTTTATTTTATTTTATTTTATTGTATTGTACATATTATTTTATTTTATCTTATTTTCTTTTATTTTATTTTGTTTTATTTTATTTTATTTTTTTTTATTTTATTTTATTTTATTTTATTTTATTTTATTTTATTTTATTTTATTTTATTTTATTTTATTTCAGTTTATTTTATCAATGAATATTTTGTTTTAAATATTTACAAGTCAACTAAAATAAATTGAAAACTTTTTTATTTTATATTTAGTGGATATTATTTTGAGTTGTAAAAATACTATTTATTCCAGACAAGAATTCCATTCAAAAGTCAAGTTTAAACAAGCTTTTTGGGCAAATAGCTCTTTCGCCTTTAACAGTTCAAGTTTGTACTATAATAATCCTTTTCAATATCTACCGAACTGCTCATAGAAATGGAAACTTAGCAGCTCGTTGTGCTTTCATTGTGATTCCTTGTTGAGGCATTGGTATGGCGAATCTAGAACAAAAAGCAATTTGCTTCTAATGTGAAAGACTAAAACCGAGGCGAAAATCCTACATAAGTGTTTTCTTGCAAGCAGACAGTTGAAAATCAGTTAAGTTCAACTCCTAAAGCCACTTTCTTTCTAAATATTTGCTCAAAAAATACCCAAAAACATTCAAATAAAAAACCAAAAATCTTGAATTGAGATAAATTCCACAGTTTTCAAATTCCATTTTCGGAAGTATACTGTAAAAATTAACAGAAAAGGACATTCGGATCAAAATTACATTTGGTTCATGACCTCTTTTGAAGAAACTATATGGTAACCTTACCTCAGTTTTGTATAGATTTCGAAACCTTTTTTTAAACTCAAAACTTTTTCATGATAATCCCTAGTATTCCCTGAACAATTGCATATTTAAAATTGCAGTATTGACAAAGAGCGCTTTACCATAACTCCCCCTCCCATTCTTAACATTCATAACTTTCTTATGAAAAAATTGTATATGAAATTATTTTCTCAGAAACTGTCAACGTAAATGGACGACATTGTTTTGCTACTGTCATTATTGCTAACAATTAAATTGTCACTTCTGTACTACAGTCAAAGTATCACACATGCTCCGTGCCTTTTCGCCTGCCCGCTTAACACCGCCAGTCGATAGACAGAATAATTGAATACGCGCCCGCTGTGCGCAGCAGCATTAAGGGAAAATACTTCGCCAAAGGGGTGGGGGTGGGGGGCGGACAGGGTCCTTGGGTGCTTAGTGCAACGCTGGCAAAGGGTGCAAAATCTTATAAGCGGCACACGTGCAGCTCGTCTCAGCGTTCCGTGTTTGCCCGAATACAAATGCCGCACAGCGCGTCGGCAATTGGACGAGGACTTTGCGGGGGGTTACGCTGATTATTAACATGTGCGCGGCCGACTGTTTAATGCGACGACTGCATTTGTCGGCTGTGTGTCTATGTATGTGTGAGTTGTTGCAACTGGAAACAAACCTCATAGGCGGCGTGTACAGAGGCTGCTCTGCCACTTGAAATCCAAACAGCTGTCAGCGCTGCAAGTGGAAAAGGACTTTGTACAGTTGCATGTTGCTTGAGTGTGCGTGTGTATGGGAGCTTAAATCCTGCTCAGCGCACTTCAGCTGACTGCCAATGCTCCCTTAGGTTGTGTGCGACCCGGTGTCTGGCTGCTTGCAGCTGTGTGCTTGTATGTTTGTGTATATGCGCGTGTGTGTGTGTGTATGTGTGTGGCTGTGTGCAATTCCTTCCGCCGCTGTGGCGAATTAAAATCGCTTAATGCTCTCCCTCACACACTATCGTTCGTGCCCCATTCTCCCTGTCAATGTTTCTGCTTGCGTGCGGCATTTGCGGTGCAGAGTGGGAATGCATAGATTTACGGCGGTGGGGTAAATGCACTTTGACAGCTTGCAGTATTGATGCCGTTATTCCGTTTGTCTATGCCGCCCACTCTGCTGTCGGTGCATGCCATTGACTGCATATCTGTCTGCCTGTCGGTTGCACTGTCTGTCTGTCTATTCACTTCTCTGTCCCCGCAGCTGCTTCACTATACGCATTTAAGTATTTGTGTGTGTGTGGTTGTTTTTGTTGTTGTCTTGCTAAAAACTAGGCTTTCAAAGTGCAGTGGCGCAAAGAAGAGGCGAGAAGGGGTTAGCATAAGGAAATCTGACATTTTAATTGATACATAAATACCGTTTGCACTGGCAGCGTTGCAACAACAACAACACCAACCCAGTACGCAAACAAACAAACAAACAAACAAACAGAGAAGCAGCCCAGCAGACAGTGCGTCGGTTTGGCATACAGACAGAACGACAGCCGTTCGGCCGTTTAGCAGCCAAGCAGAGACAGCGATCACTGTCAGCGAGCACTGCCAGTCAGTGAGGCATTCACGCGAATGTGGCAAAAGTGTTTTGCAGAGCCGGATTCATTAAGGTTTTGTGCTTCATTGCTTCGCGTGCGGTGCAATGCAATGCAATGCGCTCTGCTTCAGCTGGGGGCAATGCAACGATGGTCCCGTATATGCCTGCTTATCTATGTATGTGTGTGTTTCCACTCACAATTGTTGCATGCGTAATGATGTGTCGATTATATGCGGCGCTAGCTGCCTGTGTATGTGTGCGTGTGTATGTTTATTAATGTGTGTGTGTCTGTTTGCATGCATTTCGTACCGGATGCCAGTCTGTGCCTGTGTGCGTTGGCTAATAGGCAATGGCAGATTTACCACTCATAGAGGTGCATTGTTCATTTGTATACATGTTTGAGTGTATCTGTTTGTGTATGTGCTTGTTTGTTTGTTTGCTTGTTTATCTACTTGTTAGCGGCAAGTGCATTGAACTTTTGCGCGCTGTTGCAATACGCTGCGTTACATTTGTGTGGCATATTTCAGTTAAATGGGCACTAGGCAGCGCATACTTCATGGCCTCTACTCAAATCGAATAGTAATTAGTATCAAAGGTTGAAGGGAGAGGCCGAGAAAATTGGCCGAATCAGCCAAATTATTCATTAATTACATAAATTTTCACAAGTATGAATAAGAATATTTGACTATCTTAGAAATTGTATTTCAACAACAACACTTTAGCATACAATTTATGGAATAGAATTAAAATTAAAAACTATGTAGGGGTGCAATCGTTAGTTATACAATTTTTTTGAGTGCTAACGTAGTGGATTGCATTTCTATATTAGACCTCGGCCTCAAGAAGCATAAAGCTATGTTCTTTGAAAAAAAATTGTTTGCATAAATTAGACTTCAATATTGAATGTTGATATTTTAAGGAAATACTGCTGTTATAAGAACATTTCCGGAACATTAAAGACAGATTCTGGAAATTATTAGATTTTTTAGTGTTCACTTGGCTTCAGTAGAAAGCTTCTTAACTTTATTTCTGAAAGCTACCCATAATTGACATGTTTTTATTTATCTTACAATGTGTATCGTTCTATAGACTAAAGAAGTATTCGCTCTTGGAAATAGATTTCTTTCAAAAGTTGCCTAAAAACACTATGAAACCATATCTCAAACGCTACCATGGCAACTCTACAGATCTCTCTGCAGCTCCATTGTAATTCATATTTAGTTTTGGAATAATTTGCTAGACTGAGACCTGAATACTTTTCTTATCGCCTTCAGAGTACTTTGAAACATGTTTCACTCTCTGCTTCTTAGCTTTATTTTAGACCTCTAGCTCTCCTAGTTTAGGCGTTAGGTTAGGTTAGAGTGGCAGTTTTGGAAGCACTCCTCCTCCTGGGTAGAAGAAGCAAGGGAAAGGAGAATGTCAGTAGTTGACAGACTTGCCAGGTTCATCAGAAAACGAGTTCCAAACTGATGAAGCCTTCTCCGGGGCGAGACAGGACAATGCCACATTTGATGTGAAACGTTTTCTTTCTTCTCTGCCAACTTGCGGCAGGGAGATAATATCTCTTTCGCTAGCCGCTGGACCTACTTACCCACAGTAAGTTTAAGCCATACAAGTTTTAAAATTTTTTTTTAGTATAAAACTATAAAATTACTAGCTTCGACTATACATTGATTTCCTGGACTTTCTTAGAATTAATCGAAATCGCTATATTTTAGAGCTATTAGAGATATTTAAGCTACAGAAATTTACTGTCAAATGAGCTAAATTTTCGGCCTCTAACTCTTTTAATTTTGGAGTTACAGTAATTTAAATTTTATAGTTAAAATTTTTAAAATTACTATTAATCTAAGTACATATATTAATTTTCTTGGCTTTCCAGCACAAAACTGGAGCATTTCTACTCCTCATTGAAAAGCCAGAGTTGTGAGTTGGGTCTTTCTGAACTAAAAAGCAGTGCACAAAGCACTGGCAGCCTTAAAATTAGTATGGATACATAAGGCTTTAATGCAAAAAGACCATAGTAACTGAGTCAAATCAAGCGAGTAGCACTAATCGAAAAAGAAAAAGAGTTTCGAAAGAGTTTTTTTTTTTGTGAAAGAACTTGGTGGAAGATTTGCAACGGTCTGATCTTAGCAGAAGCAGTTCAAATATAACTAGAATACGAACGGAAACACAAACCAGACTTCAACTATTCCACTTTTTCCATCTACTTATATTTTTAAGCTCATCTCGAAGTCAAGGAGGTATTAATTAATCGAACATTATCTTCAATAAGCATTGATTTTAATCCAACTTTATAATTACTAATAGAATCAAAGTTCTAGGCACTAATACTCAGTTTTTGCGCACTATAATTATTATTTTTAGTGCTTGTTTTTGGTATATTTTAAATCGAATTCGAATGGCAATCAATATTTTAGCATTTCATATTTGACACTGACCTTTACTGATTAAAAATATTATTCCATATTATATATATAGCAATATTCTAAAGTTCGAAGGAGGAACAAAGTGTATTTCATATCATATAGGCTTCAAAAAATGTTCAATTCAAATAAACCCAACTTTTGACAATCTTCATTACACTTAAAATTTCTATCTCACTGCATTCGAAACTTCAAAAAAACCAATAATTTCTTCATCTCACCGCACGCCAAACTAATAACGCCGCCAGAAAGCGCAACAAATCGATTTTAATGGCTTCATTAGTTTTCGTTGTAAATAAATCAAAAAAACAAAAAAGTTCACATTTCTTCCCTTTCTCCGCTATGGCAGCGCTAATTGCCGCAAACAAAAAATAAACGATCTGCTGCATAAATTATACCCTCGCCGAAATGAAGCAATCACTTGCAAACCAATAAAAAAAAAACTAATTATAAAAAATGCATAAATAACCGAAGCCGGTGGTGCGCCTTAATTTATGCAGCAAAAATATCTCTTCAATAGTATAAGGGTGTGTGTGTGTGTGTGCGGGTTCAAATTAATTACAATATGCAAGTGAGCGCACAATTAGACGAATGCAAATGCAAAATCGAAAAGTCAAAGCCAAAAGGGATGTAAAGTAGCACGAAGCGTCGCAAAGGACGACCGTCAAGCTGGCCATGGACCAACGCAAAGTGTTGATAATGCCAATAATTTATGCACATTTTTTAAAGGTTACATTTGAAGAGCAATTACAACAACAACAACAACACGAGTAACAATCAACTGACAACAAACAATAACGAAGTTTCGCTCTCGCACGGACGGCCTGAATATTTAACTGTCTCACATACGGCATGGCGGCACCAACACAAGTCGCTTCATCATCCCCTCACCTTCGGCCGGCTTACACCTCGCAGTCAACGCGGTCGCCACAGTTATCAGCAATATTTTTTAATTAAAAAAATGTTTCCGAAATCCTTTTGTGCGTGCAAATGCCGCAATGCAAAAAGAAACCAAAAACCAACAAATGAAAAGAAAACAACAAACGCACATAAAACCAACAACAACAACCACAACAAAATCAAAGAATTAACGAAAGCGTCGAATGCAAATGAAAGAAACCGAAAAAAAACATTGGGAATGCACCCGAAAAGGGGCGTCCAGAGCGCAGCTGTGTGCGTGACAATCGGAGGCGGCGGTGCTGTGTGACGTCCTGCACAGGGTGTGCGTTTCAAATTGAGCGGATTAAGTGAAATTACAATTTCCGACAAAAGGCCATGTCGCACACGCTCAACCATACACACACACACACACACGCACACGCACACGAACACAAAGCGCATATCCTTTTTGACACTGCACTGAAACAGCAGCGAAACCGAAAATGAAAATGAAAACGACAATGGAATTGGCAATGCAAGCGGAAATGTGAAGTGAAAATGAAAATGGAAATGCATCCGCTGTGCAAACGCTCGCCAGCCAACACCGCAATGGAAACCTTTGGTCAGTCAAAATGGTCATAGATGGTGCTTTGCTGTGGTTGTTAGTTATAGCTTTTGCCGTTGTTGTTGTTGTTGTTTTTTGTTGATTCTGTTCGTGATGGTATAACGCATTAATAATACAAACTAATACAATGGTCGTTCCCAAAAACAGAATGAACAAATGCGTTGGCAGCGTGCACTTTGTCATATTGTCAGCTGTACAGTCAGCTAACACGGCATAGAGGACATGTAAGAGTACGAGTACGGGGAGGTTAATATTGATATCATAAGTTCTAACATAAGTTGTCTAGAGGGGGATATTCTTTCATTAGTGTATACTCAAAGTACTGGTCTCTATTTTAGTATCTATTGTGGTGTTGGCATTGGTTTTGGTCCTAATCAGAGTTTTCATTCTAGTCTATAAGGTATAACCCATAGTTCTAGTGATATTCCTCAGTTCTTAATTCCCAGTGCTAGTCTTAGACATAGATTCGTAGTCTAAAGCCTATCCTTCACAGGCCTTAGCTCACAGCTCTAAGTCCTATGCCTATAGTCGGTAGTCATTAATCCATAGGGTTTGCTCAAATTCCAATATCTGTCCTCAGTTGTTAGCCCTCAGCCAATAGTCCATAGTTCATAGCCAATAATCGTCAACAGTCGTTAATAGTTTAGAGTCTATAGTCAATAGTCAACAGTCAATAGCCAACAAAAATCAATAGGCAATGACTATTGCCTATAGTCAATGGTCAATAGAAAATAGTCGATAGTCAATAGTCCATAGTCACCAGTCAATAGTCTATAGAAAATAGTCAATAGTCAATAATTTTCAATAGTCTATAGTTAATAATCAATAGTCAATAGTCAATAGAAAATCAATACTTAATAGTCAATGGTCAGTAGTCAATAGTCTGTAGTCGATGGTCAATAGTCAATATTCAACAGTTAAAAGTTAATCGTTGATAGTCATTGGTCAGTAGTAAGTACTCAATAGCGAATACTGAATAGTCATTAGTCAACAGTCAATAAAAAATCAATATTCAATAAACAATAGTCAGTAGTCAATAGACAGTAGTCAATAGTCAACGGTCAAAAGTCAATAGCCAATAGTCGATAGTCAATAGTCAATAGTCAACAGTAAATAGTGAAAAGTCAATAGTCAATAGTTAATAGTCAACAGACAATAGTCAATATTCAATACTCAATAGTCCATAGTCAATAGTTAATCGTCAATAGCCAATAGTAAATAGTCAATAGTCAATAGTCAACAGTAAATAGTAAATAGTCAAAAGTCAATAGTAAATAGTAAAAAGTTAATAGACAATAGTCAATAGTCAATAGTCAATAGTCAATAGTAAATAGTCAAAAGTCAATAGTAAATAGTAAAAAGTTAATAGACAATAGTCAATAGTCCATAGTCAATAGTCAATAGTCAATAGTCCATAGTCAATAGTCAATAGACAATAGTCAATAGTCAATAGTCAATAATCATTAGTCAATAGTCAATTGTCAACAGTCAATAGAAAATCAATATTCAATAGTCAAGAGTCAGTAGTCAATAGTCAATAGTCGACAGTCAATAGCCCATAGTCAATAAGTAATAGTCAATGGTCAATAGTCAAAAGTCAATGGTTTATAGTTTATAGTCAGTATTCAGTAGTCAATAGTTAAAAGTCAATGGTCTATAGTTTATAGTCAATAGAAAATCAATACTCAATAGTCAATTGTTAGTAGTCAATGGTCTGTAGTCAATAGTCAGTAGTGAATAATCAATAGTCAAAAGTCGACAGTCAGTAGTCCATAGTCAATAATCAATAGTGTTTTAGTTAATTGTCAGCAGACCAAAGTCCTTAGTCAGTTGTACACATTTCATATTTAATGGTCCAGAGTTCTTGGTATATAGTCCATAGTCAATTGTCCATAATACATAGTCCATAGTTTTTAGTCAATTGTCCATATTGTTTAGTCCATATTTCCCTTCAACCCCCTCACAGCGTAACACTTGAAGCCCTGCATGTGTCTTCGGCAGGTCAAAACCTGTCTTTGGCCTGACCTATGTAACTGGCCTGACCTAACCTCACTATTCACTATCCTATTTGCCTGATGCTCTCGTTCTCGCTCTTTCATTCTGTCTTTTATTCATTATCGCTCTTTCATTCTCTCTTTCATTCACTAGTCTTATCCTCATATTCATTCTCCTCACAAAGATGTTCTTCTATCACAGCTCAGCTCAAAATTGTCAGTGTTTCCTACCTCCTGATTTCCTCGCTACTGCACTACGCATATAAATATCTCTTGTTGTCTTTGTTGTTGTTGTTGCATACTACAATTGCCACTATATCCTTGACAATAATTGAAATAAACAAACAAACACACGCACGAACATCATTCGTCACGGACACGTGTGAAATTGTGAAAAGTGCGTGGAAAAACTGAAACGAGCGTGGAAGTGATGAGGAGGGGGGAAATGCGGCACAGGGTAGTGCGTCACAGTTGTGAGCCACTCAGACAGTGGTGGTGGTGCATTGTGCTGGGTAGCCGGATGCAACGCTTACAATGGGATTATTACGAAACTCCCTGTCAACCTGAGCCGACCCAACGCCAGCACAGCGCAGCCCACCACACCACCCACTCGATCCCATATGCTAGTTGTCCGATTGTTTCGGTAATTTCATGTGGAACTATCACATTACAATTTGCGCCTTTGTACTTTTGCACTCGCCGCATATGCCGAGACATTTTGTATGTGTGCAGGCCATATCCTGTCACTTCAAGGATATGCTCAATTTTCAATAATCTCAACAATGTGCCGTGCCGTGTCGTGGCGTGTCTGTGTTCTGTTTCAGTTCGTGTGTCGTGCGCTGGGTGTCTTACTTATTTATGGCATTTATGGCCGAGAGAGGAGGGATGGCTGCCAAGTTTTATTGCATTCCTGCTGCAACAACATGGGGTGTGAAGCTGTTAAGTTCGCTGCGATTGCGACTGCGGCTGTTGCTTGATTTGATTTTCTTAATCAAACTTTCCATTGTAGTTTCGGTTTATTCTTGTATTTCGTATTGCGTTGGCCAGGGGACGAAACGTAAATGTGAATGGGGACGTGGAGCGGTGGCGTGGTGTGTGTACCTAAAGGAAATTGCGGTCGACTTTTAATTGCATTTTGCGTTCGACCACATGCAAACATTCATAAATGAATTCTGGCAATTATATTTGCGAGTAAATTGAAAATTGTATGTGAGTGCTATTCGCTTTTCGTTTTTCGCACAACCATACACAACCAACACAATAGAGACCAAGAAAATATATTATATGAAGTGAACAATTCGTATTATCTGCCTTGAACGGAGAGTGGCGCACTATGGTTGTACGTTTGGTAATCTTGGCTTAAGACGGCTGAGCTGAGTTGAGGTTTATGTACGAGTTTGTAGTAGTAAATCTTAAGTAAAGTGCTTTCAAGTGAGGCATATTTGAGGTCATGTAGCTTATGTTTCTGTGCTGAAAGGACGAAAAGGTGTTATTTGCATGCAGCTTATGTTTCTACGCCTGAAGGAGGTAAAGGTGTGGTTTTCAAAGTCCAGCTTGACAGCTGCAAAAGCGAGCTGAGAGTAGGTGTGAGTAGATAAGCAATTCTGCAGAGGTTTGAGTGATATGTAGGTCACATTTCACTAATCATTTGGCACTTTGGGATGCTCTGGTCATTACTTACTGGTCTCATTTTACTCATTGGAAGCCACATTACACTTTGGGTTTTTTTTCGAGCAAAGTGGAAGTAAATGCTTTTGCGCAGTGACAGAGATCCAATGTCAAAGGCGTCCACTAAATTCCAGAGCAACGTCTATAGTCTGCGTCTTTACAACGCTTAATAATTACTAATAAAATGAAAAGCTGTAGTTTTGTCTGCCAAATGAAAAAGACATTTATCAATTTCAAATTAAATTCCAAGTGCAGCTTCTGTAATCTGAGCCTCCAAGAAGTTAAACAACTGCTGAGAAAATTCATAGTAATATTCTCGTTTAGTAATATTCTCGTTTTCTAGATTTCGCACATTGATAGAGAACCATGTTAAATGAGTGCCAGATCTCTAGTCTGAGCCTTGAAAACGTTGGACAATTGCTGAGAAAATTCTCAGCCGAGTCTTTGGCTTCCAGACATGACGCACAGAGGCTGCCAATCGATGAAAGGATCATACTTATACGATTGGAAAAAGAGTCATGAATACCGACAATAGTAGGTGTGGAGACCTTAGATTGTCTGTAGTCCGGAGAACTCTTTGTTGCACTCTGATCGTTAATTAGTGGTAATATGACCTAAAATGTGTGCCTTAACAACGAGTATAATAGACAGGCTAATCACCTGCTATGTGCTGACATCAATCAGATGAATTATAATAAGGTTTACACGATATGGGTATCAAACGAAAGGTATTTTTCATACCAATGGCGAAAGCTTCGTTTTGATAGTCAGTACAGGGAAAAGTATACCTCATGGTGAACAAACAACGGGTATTTTGCTCATTCTTAACTCAATTAAGTTTATTTTTATTGTTTTCTAGTTCAAAAATTGTTAAAAATATAATGTAAAATTGACCCCATTGACATGGATTTGGGCTAAAGACTTGATTCTCTTGAATTTGATACCAATATTGTTAGACTAAGATGAGTTCAACAATTTAAATTCGTTTTCAAGGTGGGTGTTGCTGGCAACTTCAAGGCCTTGTAAAAACCAAACTAGAGGTAACCCGAAAAAATAATTACATATTCGTGATCAGCGACTCCGAAAATATAAGGAACAGTTGAGAAACTGGGCGGGTTTTGTGAAGAGCTGAAATTGTTTGTACTGTGAAAAACTGTGGAATAATTTAAGTTTTTGAGTTGAAATAAACTTCAAAAATTTTTTTCATCTGAACCAATGGACTGATTAAGATGAAATTTCACAATGTGCTGGTGCTTGGTAAGGGTTTCATAATATATTTTATTTTCATAATTTTTGGTAGAAAAACTTCCAGGATAATAAAGGATACATTTTTAAAAGGACATTTTTATATCCTTCCGCCAGGATAATTTAAACAAAATTATTTGATTTGAGTTGGAGACATAATTCTCTTTCTTTTGATACCAATATTGTTAGACTAGGATGAGTTCGACCATTTAAATTAATTTTTTTAATTAGGCTGTAGCTTGTAACTTCAAGACCCTGTAAAACCCAAACTAGAGGTGACCCGAAAAAAAGAATTACATATTCGTGATCAGCGACTCCGAAAATATAAGGAACAGTTGAGAAAATCCACGGGTTTTTGTACTGTTGTACCGTCTTATTAGAGAACTTATGGACTCGCTGAAGGGGTTTTCAAAAGAGAAAAATATGGCGTCATAACCACGCCACAGTAGATTTAATAACTTCAGGTCTTCGTCTAAAATTGTTCTTAAACATGTTCAAAGACGACGACATGGAGGTTCCTCTTCATGCCAACAATATTTCTTCTTCATGTGCTTTATTATGATTGCTATATATTTTTGTACCGGCACATATATATTACTATCCTTTGTACCATAGCTATTGCCTGCATTTCTTCTTGAGTTATAAATGGTTTTCCATTGGCAATAATTTCAATAAAAAAATATATTTCACAACAACAAACAGTTTCATTAGCAAATCCCATTTCAAGTTTTCTCCACAAACCTGTCTGTCAAATTTTGCTACTTTGCTTCGCATTTGATTTCCATTTCAATAAACTTTACGATTTTGATGAAATGCACATAGACACTTCGGTGACACACATCATTTGCATATAGTTAAAGCCCATTAACTGTCGCTATGATATTTCAATTAAGTAATTTCACATTTTATTCATACAAAGTGATTTTCGTACATTAAGCCAAAAGTACTTGCAATATCCAGTCATTTATGCCGCACACCATCGCAAAGGTAATAAAGTAGTGAAAAATTTATTTTATGGAAAATATGTCGCTCATAATTTGCACGGAAAATTTCATGCAAATTGCGCCATCACGTTGTGCCAGCAATGTTGCAAACGCGATGCGACGCGTCATGACGCGATAGCGATCTGTGTATGAGTGAGTGACTGTGTGTGTGAGTGTGCAATGACGTCGGTATGTTGTCAACGTACGGCAAATAATTAACCCAGTTGAGCAGCAGACCAAATTAATCTTTGTCATTTATTATGAATTCAATCAATTAAAAATTTTCTAAATGATTGTCAACATTACGACCGACAAACACAAACACCCACGCACAAAACATGCTTATGCAAGTATACCGTTATTTATATGTATGTGTGTGTGGGTGTGTGTGCATGCACAAATGACTGCACTAATGATTGGAATTTAAGCCGTGGAAGCCAAACAGCCAAAGCTCGAGCACACCTATACAGGAGCATAATGCCGCCCATACGAATGCTGCTCCTCGTGTGTGTGTGCATGAGTGTGTAGGATTAAGGTAGCCACCGACAGCAGCGCAGCAAACTATAATTTTTTAACGCATTAGAAATAATATACCTAGTATCAAAACTAAACTATGCTTAAAATTAAGGGCGCATAGCTTTCTACAAAAGATGAGCCTCACAGACTAACTTATTGCCTTCTATAGTGACTCCTTGCCGTAGTAAAATTCTCGAGCTTTCCAAAAACTGTTCGATCCGGCCACTATCCCAGAGAAAAGCCGAGAAAATCGACTGTTCAACTTGCCTTTAGCTCCTAACTAAACCAAAAAATATAAAATTTGGGCTCTGGTAGAAGAACTCTTTAGTTTTCTAACAATGTGTTGATCCAGCCGCTATCCCAGAAGAAAGCGGATAAAATCAATGTAGAAAAGTGACTTTCGAAAAAGTAAAATATCTAAATATACTACTGTGTACAAAGAATACCCGGAATTTGTTTATAATTCAAAAAATCTTTATTTATTCTTCCAAATCAATTGCATCGCCTTCAAAGTAGTCCCCCCCCGATGCAATGCACTTATGCCAACGGACTTTCCAATCTTCGAAGCATGCCAAATAGTCACCTTCCGTTATGGCCTTCAATGCGCGCGGCGATTCACGTTGAATCTCTTCAATCGATTCAAAACGGTGTCCTCGAAGTGGTCTTTTGAGTTTGGAGAATAGCCAGAAGTCACAAGGATCTAAATCAGGCGAATACGGTGGCTGTGGAACGATATGAGTTGGCGAAATGCTCACGAAGAACCAATGATGTGTGAGATGGTGCATTATCGTGATGCAAAAACCAAGAGTTGTCTCTCCATAAATCCGGCCTCTTTTTGCGAATAGCTTCACGCAAACGACGAATAACGCTCAAGTAATATTCCTTGTTGACAGTTTGGCCCGGCGGAAGGAACTCATAATGCACAACACCACGATAATCGAAGAAATCGAGTTCCGGGTATTCTTTGTACACAGTAGTATGTCTATCTCAAAACCGTCCAACAGCCTCTAGCTCCCAAACTCCTTAAATTGTACTTACCTTTGTAGAAGAATTCTTCAGCTTTTCAAAAATAGATGCTTCGAAGATCTCGAAGAATAGTGTTACGGAAATGACTAGTTCGTATCTGATTGTGCTTGAAAATAAAACAACTTCATTAACTCAGCGCAAACGCAGTCAAAAATCAACAATCACTTTATTTACAATTTTACACTTGTTACTACTTTACACTACTACTATTGCATGTTTCCCCTTTGCTTGCTCAACACAGACTCGACTCCTTGCGCTGCACACTGCTGCTTTTATAATAGTTTTCTTATCGCGCCGAAGTTTCTTGCACATTCCAGTTGTACTTTCCATCTCGACTGTTCTAGCACAGCTCATCACCTTTCGCGAACCATCCTCGCCATATTATAGCAAGCGAATTATAGCAAGTTTGCCGTACTCCACAGTGCATCCCTAAAAGTATGCTTGGAAAAGCATTCCGACACAGCACAGAGTGCCTAATCGTTTCAATAGCATAGATGCATGAACATTTCTATCAACTTATTCTATGGCTACATCTCAAAATCAGTCGTTACCCTCTGCCTCCTAAACCAGAGGATATAGCTGCCTGAAATTGTACATTATTTTCAAGAAGAACTCTCTAGCTTCCCAGAAATGGGTCTTGTCGGCCGCTACCCTTCCGAAAAGTCCAGTAAATCAACATTACTATCAACTTATTCCATGGCTACATCTCAAAATCAGTCGTTAGCCTCTTGCTCCTAAACCAGAGGATATAGCTGCCTTAAATTGTACATTATTTTCAAGACGAACTCTCTACATTTCCAAAAATGGTTCCTTCCGACCCCTACTCCACCGAAAAGTCAAACAAATAAAAAGCGGCACATATGCATCAATATTTCTATTAACTTATTCTATGGCTGTTCCTCAAAACCATTCAAACCTTAAACTGTGGCTCCTAAACTAGAGAAAATAGGTGCCTTAAATTATGCATTATTTTCAAGTAGAACTCTCTAGCTTTCCAAAAATAGGTCTTTTATGCAACTACCCTTCCGAAAAGTCTAGTAAATCGACGACATCATATATGCTTCAACATTTCTATTGTTGCGAATATAGCAACTCTCTTATCAAATGCAACCCTGTACTGATCTCCTCAAAATACAACTCTGTGTTATTGAGGTTGTGCGGCGATGTGGCAACTACAGGATGGAGGACGCCATATCCCTTCTTCTTCTGCATTGACACATCGACGAGAACAGTCGCATTGAGGAAACAAAATAAAATTTAATAGTAAAAATAAGAAAAACGAAACCAAGTCTTACACTATCAACTTATTCCATGGCTACACCTCAAAATCAGTAAAAACCCTCTGACTCTTAAACGAAAAGACACAGCTGCCTAAAATTGTACCTCTTTTTGTAGAAGAACTCTCAAGCTTTCCAAAAATAAATCCTTCAAACTATTACTACACCGAAAAGCCAGAATTTCTATCAGCATGTCCGATATAAGTACCAGCATTTCTTTTGAGTTTAGTTCCTTAACGAAAAGAGAAACCTTCGTTTGTAGTAGATCCGTTTTATTGTAGAACTTTGCAGCTTTCCAGAAATGACTTAGTGAGGCCACTATCACAACAGAGAGCCGAGAAATTTGTCTATGAAAATAGTCTACTAATACGACTATGATTGCACCTTTTAAATCAGACGAGATAGCTGCCTTTTCGGTTTTGTAATACGATTTTTCCGCTTTGCCAACAGAGGAAAGCCTTAACATATTTAGATAGTATGCAATTTTCTGAATGAATATATAATTTTAGTATTTTTTCAATTACCTACAGTTATCGGTTGACAGCTTTTAAATACTAATGGAAAAAACTCGACGTGATTAATCGTTTGTTTTGCTATCCGATATGTCGTTAATGATCTAAATGTCCTCGGATTTTCTTCACCCTATCTTTTCTTCCCTATATTTTCTCTTCATTTTACTATCGGGTTTCCAACACCAGTAAGGTGACTTGGTTAGTATGAAAAAATATTTATAATTGTAATTAGAAGTTAAGTTTTGCCGATTTCAGATTTAATATGAAAAACTTTCGAGTAAATAGGCCAATAAACAGAAGCGACTACAGTACAGCCAACACTGACAGCTTGTTCTGATTTTATTTCTATTTTCTATTTCAGATTTAATTTGGAAAATTTTTATAGTAAATAGACCAATAAACAGAAGTGACTACAGTACAGCCAACATTCACAGACACCTTTTTCTGAATTCATTTCTAAAATGTTCCTAATGCAGTTGTTTCCATATATTTCCTTGGACTTCTCTACCAAATGTCCTTTCCTTTCCTGCTAAAAACTTTCTATACCACAACTGGTCACTCCAAATGTGCAAGTCATTGTTGTTGTTGTTGGTGTAGCAGCTGGCGTCAGTGCTGCTCATTGATTTGCAATTATTACTAAAAGCTTGAAATAATCACGCTAATCGCGGCCACACTGCCACACTGCATGCGAGCGCCTTTCGGTTTGGCTAGTCGACTGTCTGTGTGTGTGTGCTCGGGTGTGTTCCTGTGTGCGGTGTGCAACGATGTGGCAACGCTGGCCATGCAACCACTTTTGCATTTAATGCGAAATGAAGCGTGTGCGACATTAAGCGATTAAGCAGACGAACGACGTGTTTTGCACAAATGAATTGGTCAGTTCAGTCGAACGAGAGAGGCAAAAGAGATGGGGGGAGTCATTGATGGCTAGCATGCCACATATTTAAGCATGCAACAAGCCGCGCAAACGACCACTATATGTGTGTGTGTGTGTGTTTTGGTGGCCGAATTGCTTTTGCTTTGAGTTTTGAGCCTCGGCCGTTTGGGCGCTTTTGGCTTTTGTCCACAATGGAAGGTGTCGTCGCTGCGTTGGCGGCCTTGTTTGAATGCACAATAAACGCATAAGCACAGAGTCACACCAACACCAACACCGACACACACACACACAGGTACATGCATTATATAAACGTTTATATTATATTTGTGTGTGTGTGTGTGTGTGACGCATTGTGTGCTCCCCGCCCTCGCTTTCTCAGCCCTTGTGGCTTTTGTTTTCATTAGTTTGCTGACGTTGCTTCAGTTGTGCCACAGCAGCGCACCACATGCAGTCGCCGCCACAGCCGCAGCCGCGCGTTGTAGGGCCGTCAACGCCATTAAATTGTGTGATTGATCACAATTTTGAAAGTAATTATCCGGCGCTTTTGTGCGCCTGCAGTGGTCGCTGGAAATTGTACGCGAGCTGTTCCCAGTCGCCGCTAGTCGGGCGTACCGGCTAGCGGGCAGCTGTTCTGGCTACGCGGCGGCACAAGTTGGGCATTTTGTGGCATTAACGGTAATTACTACGTAAATAATTTGGCAGTACAGTTATAGGTAATGGCGGCAAGTAAGTGATTTCCTTGCGCCTGCGCTGCTACTGACCCGATACCCCAGGCTCACTGGCCCCCCGGCCACTGGTCGCTCTTGTTTGCTTGTATGATTACTTGGGAGTTGAAATCCTATTAAATTGGGTTTATTTGCAGCGCACGCAAAGACGAAACTCGGGCACAACGAGCGAAAATTAGCAACTCTTAAAGGCTTTAATGGCAGCAGGACAATGCGGCATTCATTGTATAATTTACAAGGATCAAAGAAAAAAATAAAATTAAAAAAAATCATATGAAAGAGGATTTTGATTAAATTTTTCTAGTTTTTTTGGCATCAGTACAAAAACAAATAAAAAAAATGATACAACAAGTGGAACGCTGAAAATGTCTTATGGATCCATTAACTTTCCTTAGCATTAAACATTATCATTTTTACGGACACAACATCGTTCAGACGTACTGTTGAGACTTTCACCTTCATACCTCAATTTTGAATATTCTCTAAGTATTTATGAAAAGTCTTTAGTAGGTGTCTAAAAACTCCAACTTCAAGATTTTATGAAGAATCTTCGGTTGGTATCTATTTAAGACTCTTCATAAAAACTTGAAGAATGTTCAAAATCGCATCACAGGTCATTCGAATGATTTTTTTGAACACTCTTACCATACTTCTTCCCAAACTTTTTTCTGATACGAAATATTCTCAACATCAAATTCAGATTTATTGGAAAACAATATTTTTAAAATATTTTATATAACATTTTTTTATGTCGCCTCAAACCCCAAGACAAAGTACAGTCTATCATAAACCAGAAAAGAAAAGAGTAGTGTCCGACCGAATATTTGGTTTCGGTTTCGGTTCGGCCCAAAAAAGTGTTTAGTTCGTTCAAAAAATGCCCGAACGGCCGAAACCGAAACATTTTAGATTATTTTTTACATTGTATTGTGTAGCGAGTGAACAGCTATTTAGTGCAGCCGAGCAGATATATAGTGAAAGGATGAGAAGGAGAATTTAGATGCCATCAATGTAAATAAACTTCTTTTTTAGAATAAAATATGAAATTATTTATGTTTGAATATTAGCGAGTAAGGTACGAAAGGATGATTTTTTTATGTTTATGTTTTTAAAATATGAATGATTGTTTTTATTAATAAGTATTTATTTATTTATGTTATGTTTGTTCTTTATTTAATAATTAATAATAATTGACTGGCACGACAGCCCGCTTACGCGAGACTAAGGCCTAGCTTCCCTCCTAGCTTGTTCTTTATTTACCTAAAGTAAAATTCGTTTGTTGAAAAATTGTGATTTTGATGCTTGATGTGGTGATTTTTATTTCAACTAGAAAGGTTCGGTTTCGGCCGAATATTTAAAAAAAAACCGAAAAAGTTGTTTTGGTCGGACACTAAAAAAGAGGCTTGATGCCTCGACAGCAAGAATCACTGAAATTCGCGACTTAAGCCTGAAAATCCAGAAACGTTAGATTAGGGCAAGAAAAGTGCTGACAGCGATAACTGCAGTTCCACTCGAAAGCTCAGAGGCGCATTGTATATCCATTCTTATTTTAACTGGAGACGACTGTCTATCTCCTTCTAGAGCAAACCGATGAAGAGGAGTAAATCCAAAATTTCGTTAAGTCCTCTATCACTGGTGTCCCTACAATTTAACGCCGAATCCGAATGGCAGTTGGCAGTTTTTCTTTCAAACTTGGAAGTTTTGCTATTGTCTGCCAAGAGCACACTTGTGAAATTCTTTTAAGTCTCATCTGCTTCATGTGGATTGCGATAGAAGTAGATGAGCGTTTCACCAGCTCAAGCTAGGATTCAAACCTCTGTATTATAGAAAGTGCAGCTTTTGATGGATTGATTGGTTCATTCAAATTTAAACTACGACTTGTGCTTCGTTTTTGGAAACTCGTCGACTGGCATTTCCATATATAGGGTGTTTTTTTTAGAGGTATAGAACTTCGAATTGAAATAAAACACAAGAAAATCGTTTTAATGTCCATCAATTTGGCTTTATTGGAAGGATAATTTTATGCCATTAATGTTTAAATATGATTTCGGGCATGTGGCCGCCGCGGCTGGCTCGAATAAAGCCAATTCTACAGGTCCAATTTTCAACCACTTTTTCGAGCATTTGGGGCCGTATGTCGGCAATAACGCCACGAATGTTGGCTTCCAAGTCTCCTAACGTTTCTGGTTTGTTGGCGTAGACGAGCGACTTCACATATCCCCAAAGAAAATAATCCAATGGTGTCAAATCACACGATCTTGGTGGCCAATTGACAGGTCCATTCCGCGAAATTATGCGCTCATCGAATGTTTCCTTCAATAAATCGATTGTGACGTGCGCTGTGTGGCATGTAGCGCCGTCTTGTTGGAACCACAACTCATCCACATTCATGCCATCCAATTCGGGAACAAAATAGTCGGTTATCATGGCTCTATACCGGTCTCCATTAACGGTAACTGACTCTCCAGCATTATTTCGGAAGAAGTATGGCCCAATGACTCCACCAGCCCATAGAGCACACCAAACAGTCAGTTTTTGTGGATGTAATGGCGTCTCAAGGGTCTCATGTGGATTCTCTTCACTCCAAATGCGGCAATTTTGCTTGTTGACGTAGCCATTCAACCAAAAATAAGCCTCATCACTGAACAAAATTTGAAAATCAGCATAGTGATCAATCTCATTTTCGGCCCATACACCAAAATCACGACGCATTGCATGGTCTCGCGGCTTTAATTCTTGCACAAGCTGGATCTTGTAAGGTCGCAAGCCAAGATCTTTGCGCAAAATCTTCCATAAAGTTGATGGACAAAGCTCCAATTGCTGTGCACGGTGGCGAATCGATTCATTCGGGTCCTCTTCAACATTTTGCTCTACAGCGGCAATTGTTTCTTCGGTGCGCACTGTTCGACGTCTCTGCGGATGCGTATTATCACATAGAGTAAACGTAGTGCGAAAACGACCAATGGTTAACCGAATTAATTGCTCTGATGGACGATTATGTCGACCATAAAATAGACGGAGCTTGCGGTAAACTTCGCGAACTGAACCATTATTTGCGAAATAAATTTGCACGATTTGCAAGCGTTGTTCTTTTGTCAACCTGTTCATGATGAAATGGCAAACCAAACTGAACATAAATGACATTAGAGTTGCCAGATTTGACCACAAAATGCCTCTAAAAAAAGCACCCTATAGAAACCTGTCGGGTTTGACTTGACTATAAATTGTGACGTTACTTGCCTATAACTTGATTATAAATTATGCAAAATTCCCAACTGATGAGATTATCTAACTCTGAAATCACACAACGAAGCGCTCAGTGCAACTTTCGTAAGCAATCATTTTCACACATAACACTTTGTAACCTCAACTCTCTATTCGGTGCATGCATCATTTCCATTTTAGCAATGACATTTCATGCTTTCATTGGCCAAAAGGAGCAAGCAAGCGAGTAATAAATTTTAGCTTATATATGACTTTTGCATTACTTTATGCCGTCTGCACTTCTCACTCGATTCGTTGCAGTGCCAAAGAAATTAACTTACTTCCCTTTTAAACCGCACCCGACCTGCTCACCCGTTCCACTACAAAAAAAGTGAAAGTCATTAAGTGCACAAAATTTAAACGAAATCGTTCGTTTTCACTGGCCAAAGCAATGCCAAACAACAACCACATACAACTGCATAAATTTTTAAACTTGGCAACACTGGCACAATGCACAAAGGCCAAACGAACACTGCAACAACAACAAAACGAGAAAGTAAAATCGAAAAAACCAAAAAGAAATGCACATAAATTATAGCAACGCAACTAAGGAAGAGGAAACAAAATAAGTATTGCACCTTCCCGCTGCCACAACAGAAGAAGTGCACAACATACGCTTAAATGCAGCGCTGTAAAGTACCAAATAGTGGCAGCAGGATTTCCACAGCGCCAAAGCAACAACCACAACTACAATAACAAAAGAAACAACAGCAGCAACGTGAAAGAAATTAAACCACTCGACCTGTTGGCAACATGGAGTACGTGAAAGCAGCTGGAAAAAGGGGGTCGGGGAGAAGGTGGGGGAGCAGTGAAGAGAGAAAGGTGCAAGCTATGGGAATGGTGGCGTGGTTTGGTGGTTTCGGCATGGTGGCGGTTTTTGTGTAATTGCCGAGATTGCCAAGATTGCATTTTCGTAACTCACTCACACACCAACACACACACACATACACACAAAGTGAAGTTGTGAAAAATTTTAGGAAAAAATACCATTTTACTGCATTTTTAAAAGCTGCAATTTTTGCGCTCCTACAACGCCTTCAATGGTTGCGTTCTCTTTTTTAATATTTTTTTTTTATATTTTTAAATTTTTTATTTTTTGTGCAGCCAAACATGACACTTTTGTGTAAAGTTGGCCATCGTGGCGCCCAACGGGGGGTAAAGAAGAACGCCGTTCGTTAATACCAGCGCTGGAGTCGACGATGTTCTGCATGTGTGTGTGTGTGTGTGTGACGTAGCAGCCCAGCTAAGCGCTGCAAGTGGTGTGACTGAAGTGCAACGCGGCCGCTGCGCTCGCAGCACATTTGCATATGCAAATACGTTCAAGTGCAACGCGGCTGTCAAGTCGAGCGGGCCGGAGACGTTGCCGCCGCAGCGCGCAGTTAAATTAAATGCAAAATAGCGTAAAATGCTGCAAATAAAATGGGCGTGTGCAATTTTACGGGGAGGACGACATAGCGTTTGCATTAATTGTTGCACGCCGTGCGGGAAGCACACAAGAATAAGTAACAAAAAAAAACAGCAACAACTCTCAACTGATTGCAAGTAAAATGGCAGGAAAGTGGGTTGGTGCGAAGGGCGCTCGACGACGCAAATTAAATTTGAATGGCAATAAAATGCTAAGACAGTGCGGTCATCATCAGCAAGAAATATGAAGCACCCTACAGATAAGCAATAAACACTTTGTACAACAAAAAAATAGTAGGAAATCGGGTACGTTTAGCTGAAGGGAGTCCGTGTATGGAGTAACTAGCTAGTAGGAACTTTTTCATTGAAAATGAAATACTCTCTATTCTGACCCAAATAGGCATACTCTATGCTGTCCTTTGTTCGCCGTTTCAGCTCTGATTTTACGGATCCGTATACTCTAAAGTTGGTCTATACCTCCCTGGTTCGGTCTAAGCTAGAGTACGCGGCCTTCATTTGGAGACCCTACTATGCGTGTCACATCAATCGACTTGAACGAATCCAAAAAAGGTTTCTTTGTTATGCCCTACGTTCTTTGCATTTTGTTTACCCCATTCCCTCATACCAGTCTAGATGTCTACTTATTAATTTAAAGTCATTGGAGGGTAGGAGGAGTATTCTCTCACTTACCTTTGTCTTTAACCTAATACGGGGTGCGATAGACTGTCCTTGCCTACTCGGTCGTATCAATTTTTTTATTCCGCAAAGGTCGTTAAGAAATCATGCCACTTTCGCTTTGGAAAGGGTAAGAACAAATTACGCTTTTTTTGCCCCAATTTTTAGAGCTTTAAAAGAAATGAACTCGCTCTCAAATTCTTTTGTTTTGGATTTTTCCTATTCCGAAACTCATTTTAAACTGTTGTTGAATGATTTAATTAGCTAGGATATTTATATATCTCAATGTACTTCTCGTAGTAATCTGTATGAATTGTAAAACAAAACTTCTGGATTACTTAAACAATGAAATAAATAAATAAAAAAAATAAATAAATAAATATTTTGGCTCTTGTGCGGATTTTCATAGAGTTAATTTAAGTTACAACGAATTTTATAGATTCTGCATGTGGAAAAAAGAAGAAACTATTTACATCCTGGGAAAATGTCTAGAGGCTTTACGCACCAGTAAGAATAGATTAAGTTGTCAATGGGAGTTTTGGTCACTGCAACCATAACACCGTGCGACAAAAATTAAAAAAATTTTCCACACCGGAAAAAATCTATATGGGAGTGAAACTAGAGGCCAAACATAGTAATACTGCGTACTCAGTTTTTTATTTTTGAAGGGGATTTTTATTAGTTTTGAAGGGGATAAAACATAAAAAAAATATTAAAAAAATAACCTCGCTAGAATATGGCGATATGTATATCAAATGAAAAGAAAAAGCTCAAGAATTGAAATAAAATTAATTTTTTATCTATTTGTAAAAAAAGGATATGACAAAGGTCCTTTGAAAATGTTAATCCTTTATATCCCTGACAATTTATACAGAATTTTCTTCACAAGTAAGTATGTTAAAACCCCAAATCTCCTTGATCACTTGTCAAAATGTCATTATTCTCGCTTCATTGATTTTGTATCTTTTTATTATTTCAAATACAGATACTCAAATAAATTAGAATTTTTGTACTTTATTAGAATTGCAGCTTCCGCCCTTTTTTTTTTAATAACTTTCGAACTAATAAAGTTAGAGTAATGAAATTTTGCGACGTGATCAGGGAGATTTGGGTATTTAACATACTTACTTTTCAAGAAAATTCTATGTAAATTTTCAAGGATATAAAAGATTAACATTTTCAAAGGACCTTTTTCATATCCTTTTTTACAAATAGATAAAAAATTAATTTTATTTCAGTTCTTGAGCTTTTCCTTTTTCATTTGATATACATATCGCCATATTCTAACGAGGTTAAATATTTTTTTTATTTTTTATATTTTTTTATTAATAATTTTTTTTTTTTTTTATCCCCTCCAAAATTTTGAAGTCCTTTTAAAAGGACAAAGGATGTAGAAATTAAAAACAGAGTACGCAGTATTACTATATTTGGTCTCTACTTTCACGCACATATGGATTTTTTCCGGTGTGAAAAATGCTGTCGCACGGTGTAATACATACAAAATTATGTAAAGTAAATATACATACAATTGTATAAAGATTACCTTGATTTTTCATAAGTGTTCAGAATCCTTCAAGTTAGAAGGCCTCAGTAACTAAAGCAAAAAACGACACTGAATAGAAAACAACTCAAGATATAAAATGTACACCTGAGAAGCATAAAAGATAATAAGGATCAATGAATCAGAAGACAAGCGAGGACTTTGAAAGGATTGGGTACTAAGTAAGACAAAAAATTTTACTTAGCTGGCATAAAAAAAAGAAAAATGGAAAAATGTGTGTCTTGAGCATAATTAAACCGATACAGATTACATCATCTGTACATCTGCACAAATATGCATCCATAGCAAAAAAAATGCTATGGATGCATATTCAATTTCGATTTGATATACTAAATTTTAAGACTTTTGATTTATAAGTCTTTTATAGGATACCGTAGTGAAACAAATGCCCATCCATTATTATCTTTAATTCTGTCGCTTCTTTATCAATAATTTCTGTACAATTAACCCTTTACACGGTACAGTTGCATATCTGCACCCAACCGTAAAATTGCCCGTAATTTTGGAAGTAATTATCAAAACGACTTTTTGTTGCTATTTTAAAACTATGCAAAGTTCCTTTTTTGAAATACTGGCATTAATAGTGGAAAAAGTAGCTAAATTTTACTTGACAGCACTTATTTTACCGTTTTTGCGAAAAGTTGCACGCATTTATTTTAGTGAAACAAAAGTGATTAAAACTTATTAATAAAAAACACACAAACACTTTGCGAAAAATGCGGAGTAGGACTATGCTACAACAAACGCATTAAATGCTTTAAAAATTTTAATTCAAAACTAAACATATTAAAATAAAAAAACAAGTTTTAATGCTTTTTGCTTTTTTTTTTAATGTTTTTTACAAAAAAACTTTACAAAATTAAAGTATATTAAAAAATAAAAAATACGTGTTTTTTTTAATTTATGTTTATATCTAAAAAACAACATTTGATGAAAAAATTCGCTGTTGCCGTGTAAAGGGTTAATGTTACATCACTCGCCGTCAAAGGTATCCTTAATCATGTCCAACCGATATATATAAATCTTGTTCCCACTCGAGTTCAGACAATCAATGTGCCGATTGTAGCGTCACCTCGCCACAAAATATACGCAAATGAGTCTAACATAATATGAAAATTTCTTACAAGTATCCACAGTTTTTGCGGTCACTTGCAACTTGCCAACCAAAAACAAAAATTATAAATGCAAAAACAAAATGGCGCACTTCAACAAACTTTAATTGAATATGCACACTAAGTAAAATGGCACTAAGGAAAATTTTCAATTAAAATTGCGTACACTTTGACACAGGACACACACATACACAGATAGCTGATAGTGTGATTTGCACAACAGCGGCCACAGTCACCAGTGTCCGCTCGCCATATTAGTTCGATATAATCAAATTCGATTGCTGCACTGCATGTGCCGGACGCCACCACCATCACCACCCCCACAGCACAGTCTGCCTGCCAGTCAGCGTTTAACTGTTGCGCACACACACATGCGGCGCGTGTGCGAGTGTGTGTATGAAGGCAGCCTGATTGCGCCTGAATTGCTGCTGCTGCCGACCAGCAGTTCCGCCTCGTGCTGACCGCTGTGCAAAGCCTTTTACGGTCGCTGTTCGTAAAGTGCTTTCATGGGTTCCGCCTCTGTGTTCTAGTGCTGCACCTCCAGCCAGCATACACGAGACGAGGCCAAAGCAGCCGGTCCAATACACTCACACTGCCGCGCACACCCGCAGCTGCCGACCAACGTCATTTACACTTTGGCCGTTAATGTCGTCATGGTAGCTTCTTTTTATAGTTGTCGTTTTTGAGCCCCACCACTCACTCTCGCTCTTTTAATTTCTTTGCCTTTTGCTGAAGCATTTAATTTTCTTTCGCTTCGTTCATTTTTTGAGTGTGAGTGTGTGAGTGTGTGTGTGTGTGCGTGTGTGGTGTATGGAAGGGTTAAGGGTACAAAAATCAATGCACGGAAATGAGTGTGGGTCACAGGCTTTGCCTCACCTGATCCCATTATGGTTGATTTGGTGATGTTGGTGACTGATGGTGCTGGCAATGTGATTGGGTTCTATTGCAATGCCCCTTAGGAAATGTTTTGTCATTGGCGTAAATCGCAAAAAGGCAGCAGGACAAAGTGTTTTTGGGTATGAATAAATGAATATTAATAAACATATATCTTGTTTTAAGAGATATGCCTGAAATGTCTTAAAGTTTTGCCCACAATTTAGCCAATGAATGCAGTAAATTCTCTAGAAAAGGGAGAATTTACTAGGGTTACTAGGTTCTTTGACAATTTAGGAGATCTAGCCAATAGGACTATTCACAGACTTACTTCCTTAGAAGCTTAAACTGGAGCCTTAGATTCTCTTACTTTTTAGCAAAGGAATTTGAGTCCGATTAATTGTTAGAATTAGAAGCTCAAACTGAAGCATTAGACTTCTTACTTACTGGGAGATCAGGCAACTCCGCACTGGTAGTTAAGAGATCTGAGGAAATCTATCCAATAGAGCCAATTAACATATTTAACAGAGGAATTAAGAGAAACTTAAACTGAAGCTTTAGATCATCTTTCTTACTAGTAAAGGGATCTGAGTTAGATTAATTGTTGTATCACAATGAACATTTAAGGTCTAAGTGGCCTCCTTTAAAGGAGTCAATCCAGTCTATCTGTCTTACTTGGTGATTAATATTTTTTACAATGTATGAAAATATTGCAAAATATTTAAATCTGTCCCAATGATCATTCTAATTTAAAGATGTTATGAACTCTTCTTGGACATGATACGAATTTTGTAAACCTGTGTTTGGGCTTAAAAAGTTTTCTTAAACTGAAGAACTCGCACAAATATTACTAAAGTTTTGAATTAAAAAAAGAGTTTAAAAAATATAAAAAGTTGCTATGAACTCTTCGAGGACATGATACAAATTTTGCAAACCTGTGTTTGGGTTTAAAAATTTTTCGAAAACTAAACAACTCGTAAATATTACTAAAGTATGAATATAAAAAAGAGTTTACAAAATATAAAAATGAATTTTAATTTATTATAGTTAAGTATAGGAATACAATTCTTATATTTAAATTTAAGATATAAAATATAAATAGTTGTTAAGAACTCTTCTGGGATATGATACGAATTTTTCAAACCTTAGTTTGGGTTTAAAAAGTTTTCTAAAACTCAACAACTCAACAATTTGCAAAAATTTCCATCTTGAATATAAAGAAAAAGATTATGCTTATGTCAAAGGATATGATGTGAACTTTCGAAGGTTAAACTTGTCAATATGAGCTACTTTTATAAAACGAATCAAAAAGATGCTATGAACTCTTCTAGAAAATGATACGAATTTTAGAAAGCTGTGCTGTGGTCTTAAAAGTTCACTAAAACTAAACAACTCGCAAATATTTTTAAAATTTTGAAAAAAAAAAGATTATGTTCATTCAAAAGACATGATATGAACTTTCGAAAGTTAAACTTATCAATATGAGCTACGATTATAAAACTAATTAAAAATATAGAGTTCATAGCCTCTTCTAGAAAATTATACGAATTTCAGAAATCTGTGTATGGGTCTTAACAATTTTCTAAAACTACAAAACTTGCATTACATCCAAAAGTTTGAATTAAAAAAGGCATTTTGCTCGTTCAAAAGATATGATAAAAACTTTCCAAAGATAAACGTGTCAGTATGAGCCATGAATCGAAAACTAATATTAAAAATACTAACTAAAAAATTGGTATGGATTTTTCTGGGACATGATATGAATTTTTTAATACGAGTATGAGTTACAATTATAAAACTATTAAAAAATATTTAATGAACTCTTTTAGAACATTTAAGGGATATCACATCCTATCCCTTAAATGTTCTTTCTAAAGATAATCTTGAATTTTTTTAAAAGAGGTATAAAAAATGTACCTGTAGTTTACTGATCTTGTGGACGATGTTGCACATGAGACCTTTCAGGAAAACTACGCTGAACAGCCAATGAGGATTTGGCCTACCTGCCTACAGTGTATGATTTTTCGTGTCCTTGATGGCAGATTAAGCTGGCTTTGATCTTTTGTGCTTCTTATGTGGATCATGAAGGAGTGGAACGAACGTTGAAATTCTGTTCCGTCTGGAGAGCTGCTTTGTTTCTTTTCGGATAGAGCTCTGTAAACAAACGAGCCAAAAAAATATGTTCAGAAATTTCAGTTTAAAATTCATACAACATATTTGAAAAACTTAAAAAGAAAATTATAATTCATTAATTATAAAAAATAGAAAATTAAATAATGCAGTTCCTACTCAAAAGGTTCCTACTACCATTATTTAGACCATTATTTGTTTACATAAACTGAGTTTAATTATATTTCCTGTGGACTATGGACAATCGAATATGAACTATGGACTAAGGAATATGGAAAGCATGGGCGGATTCAGGAAAATATTGTGGGGGGTTTCAAAAAGTAATTTTGTAATATTTATAAATGTTTATGTACATTCCTTTTAATTTGTATGTAGTTTTAAAGTCGACGCTAATATTTCGGGGGATCAACCCCCAAAACCACCCCCTGAATACGGCACTGATGGAGAGTGAACTATTAACTATAGACTATTAACTATTGACCATATTTAACTATTAACTAACATTTAAAACCACAATGTCCAAAAAAAATCACACACTGAACATTTACAATCTGACCGCTGCACTGCAACAATGCTAATTTGGCTTCAACTCGCACGCACTGCTATCTATATTTTATTTAATAATTTTAAATAATTTAAAAAATTATATCCAAAGTGCTTTGATGCGTTGACCGCACACAAAGCAAAACCGCATAATTTAATCATTGACACAAAGCAATCATATTGAAAAGACATTTTCCCATACATTAAACGCGCGAGAGCGACGACGGGCTGCGTCGCAGCGTACTCGTATGTGCCATCGTAAGTACTGTCAATCGGCGAGCGTTGTGTTCAATATATTTCCTCCAGCACCGACAGCCAAACAGCCACATTTCCCAGTCAATCGAAGCCAATAGTGGCTGCTGTTTTTATTCACTTTTTTGTTAGTGTTCAATGGGCGCTGGCAGCACTTGACCCTCAAAGTCCTTTCAAATGGCGCCATTATGCTGTTAGCTTTTGATGGCGATTGCTGCAGTTATTACAAAATTATATATATTGCTGGCCAGCTCCTGTCGTTGCGTCCACGTCTTCGTCTTCTTCAGTCACCTTCCCGTACACGCGCAAGCAAAATCCATACCATACGAAATTACCGAAAAAAGGTCACAACACCAGCGCGACCCAGTGTCACACATGTGCGGCCCACACGCTGACCGGCCGAATGATAAA
The DNA here is from genome assembly GCA_963668005.1 of Melieria crassipennis. Lineage (NCBI taxonomy): Eukaryota > Metazoa > Arthropoda > Insecta > Diptera > Ulidiidae > Melieria > Melieria crassipennis. The sequence continues at coordinate 63,533,920 of OY764961.1, read as the reverse complement.
AATAAGACTCGAGCGTGTGCGATGGCACATACTATAAAATAGTTGTTGCCGCCGCCATTCATGTGTTTCAATTGAGTGGAAAGTTGCTTCATTTTCCTTGACACTCGTTGCCTGCTTCCTTTGACTCCTATCTGCTGTGCATCTGCCACACGCTGATGCGGCGCCTTCAACTTCAACGCCGTTGCTGCTGCTTGTCCTTTGGCCGTGTTGCCGGTTTTCGGTTTGTGCTTTCTCCGTTTGTGCCATTCACATTCCCTTTTGATGGCATCCATGCTGGCCATCATGTTTATTATGTTGTTGACGCTGCGATGATGTCCTTTGACAATCTGCTGGTCGGCTATAATGTTGGTCGTTTGCTGGTGGCTATTTCTGTGTGTGTGTGTAGCATCTCTTGCAAATGATATGTTGGTGAAAGTAATTTATTGTGTATGTGTGTCTGTGTGTGTGCGTGTCCACTGACCGCACATATGGGGGAAGATTGTAGCGCTTTTAGTAGTGCTTTGGAAATTTCTTATTGCTGGCTGCTCCACAAGAAAGTCCACATTGCCACATTGCCATGGCTGTAAAATTTAAGTTTAAAACGTATGCTTTGCTGTGATTTGTAAGTTCATTGTGTGACATTGTCGTACGAGCAAAGTTTATGACCAAAATCCAAGAAAAATTTGATTTTATTCTTTAAGTTGGTATATAACACAGATTCATAAAAAATAATATGTAAAAATGATGCTGTCCTACATAATCGAAAATTGATTTCGAGGTGGAAATAGCTCATCAGGATGTACAAAAATATTAGTGACAAAGTTATCAATTTTTATAACACAAATTGAAGCCAAGGTTCCCAATTCCTACCAAATATTTTTGAATAACTTATGTTAATAATTAACCCTTTTGCTATTTTATTGCCATATGACAAAATACTTCTTTGTGGACCGTCTATAATTTTAGGAATACATTTTTTGTCCCCTTGGAATAGTTTAAAAAATAAAAAAAATAATAATAAAACACAAAAAAAATTTAACAAATACCTAATAATAAAAATTAAAAAATAATAAAAAATAAAAACAAAATATACACTTTTTTAAATGTTATTTTTTTACATAATAAAGAAAAAAGAAGCTAAAAAATAAGTGAACTTTTGTGAATTTTTGAATTCTTCAATTCAGACAAATTTTTTAAGTAATTTTAGCTGAATTAAATCAAAAAATTATTGGTTTTAATTTAGGCTCAAAAACTTTAATTTGTGTGTAATTATTACAGCACAAACGGTTTGGTTGGTGTCATATGACAACATAAACCAGGGTAGGATACTAAAAAAAATAAAATAACATAAAATAAAATAAAATAAAATAAAATACATTAAAATAAAATAAAATAAAATAAAATAAAATAAAATAAAATGAAATGAAATGAAATGAAATGAAATGAAATGAAATGAAATGAAATGAAATGAAATAAAATAAAATACAATAAAATAAAATAAAATAAAATAAAATAAAATAAAATAAAATAAAATAAAATAAAATAAAATAAAATGAAATGAAATGAAATGAAATGAAATGAAATGAAATGAAATGAAATGAAATGAAATGAAATGAAATGAAATGAAATGAAATGAAATGAAATGAAATGAAATAAAATAAAATACAATAAAATACAATAAAATACAATAAAATAAAATAAAATAAAATAAAATAAAATAAAATAAAATAAAATAAAATAAAATAAAATAAAGTAATTTAAAATAAAATAAAATAAAACAAAATAAAATAAAATAAAATAAAATAAAATAAAATAAAATAAAATAAAATAAAATAAAATAAAATAAAATAAAATAAAATGAAATGAAATGAAATAAAATAAAATTAAATAAAATAAAATACAATACATTTAAATAAAATAAAATAAAATAAAATAAAATAAAATAAAATAAAATAAAATAAAATAAAATAAAATAAAATAAAATATAATAAAATAAAATAAATAACAATAACAATAAATTAAAATTGTGTTTAATGTTTATGGAATGTTGTTGGTACAACCACACAGAAAACAAATCGATAAATTTAAAATTTTAACTTTCCCCAGTAGAAACCTGTAAGCATTAGAATCACTTAAATACCAATAAATAAATTCTGAAACCTCGAAATCTCAAAATAATTCAAGGCCACTGTCAACTTGCTTTAAACTTTAAATTGCAGCTCTCCTCTTCTTGTCAGATCCATTTCTAAATCTGCTGCCATCATTTCCTAAATCGTAATCTTTTGACTTTTTCACTTTGCTATATTTTGTGGCATACACTTTTGAGCTAAAATTCTTCAGCACTCTATTGAAGTTGTAATCAACGAACGGCCACACTGAGATCGTGTCCCACTAATATTAACTTTATTTACCTGTTTTATGGGTTGATTTCAACTCTTCCTGTTGCCGCCATTACTTTTCACGTTTAATAGATTCTCACTAAATCAACTGTACGCCTTACAGACTGCACCAAAACACACTTTCACACACACCCACACACATAGTTGGGTGCAGTAAAATTGTTGCATTTTGCATTTGGCCTTTGACTTTTACTGCAACGTTTGTATGCCTTTAATGCAGCTTTGTGCACATTATGTTGTTGTTGTTGTTGTTGTTGTTGTTGTTGTTATTGCTATTGCTGCAATTAAGCGATTATACTGCAGCGGCACACGACTGCAACACTAATTTATGGCGCTGACCTATACGACTTAGCATGTGACCAGTGCAATTGCTTCAAGGACACACGAACAGTTTAAAGAAAATTAAAAATGTGTAGAGAATTTTTCTGCACTTTACAATTGTTTTCTGAATTTTTTAAAATGAAAAAAAATATTTTAAAAATTATTTAAAATAAATTTAAAAAGAAAATGCATAAATTTCTGTTAAATTACATGCAACATTCCCAGTACTGACACTTAAAATTCTAGCAAATTTCTCATGGCTTTGAGTGTCACACTGACTTCTTATTACACCCACTGCTCATTTGTGCAATCAGACCAAAATTCTGTGCCACGTGCCGTCACCCTGCCACAACAACTTACAGTTCCAGTGCTGCTTAACGCTGGTCAACGCTGACGTGGACAACTTTGTTTATTTATTGCGGCAGTGTTGTTGGCTTTTTTATCATTGTGCTTAAGCGAATTGTTGTTTAACTAACAACAACAAACATAGTAATGGCAGCACAACATCGCAACCATTGTGCCAACTATAACAACTTTAACTACAACTATGTACATTGTACATACATATGTATGCCATACAACAAATGACTACATCCATATTTTCTCCAGTCGTGGCACATTTGAAAAAGTCTATTAAATTTATCGTTATTGCATTTCGCGCGCAAGCAAAGCCGAGCATGAGCACAAAAAAAAACATGAACAACAAAGCACCAATTATATACATTGTAAAAAAAGAGGCGTCTGACAGAGGGCGTGGCATTGTGTGGCTGACTAAATGCAAGCAGCAAAGGGGTGAAAGACATACGAAAACAAGGCAGCCAGAGAACGAAAGCGAGCAAAACAACTTCAAGGACTTTTGTTTTCATTTCCAGATTGGTGTGTGTGTGTGTTATGTGATTATGTGTGTGAGCGTACATGCGAGCTGGTGTGCCTGCAAGTAATCCTAATATACTCGTAATTGCGCCAATAAAACGAATGGGCAGCAGCAACGGTTGAATTGTCTCAATGTGTGTGTGTCGTATACGACGCGTCGAATGGGTGAAAGTTATGGTCCGGATTTGGGGATAAGAAAAATGTTTTAATTTGTTGCTGTGCAAAATTATATAAAAAAAACAAATGGTGTTTGGGTGTAGGCGAAGCGTTGAGCAACCGAAAGTGAAGGCTGTTTAGGCGCATTAGGAGATTTTAATTGTGACTTGCGGCAGTATTTGCTTAGTGTCATTGTTCATTCCTTTAATTACTGAGGGATGCGAGGAAGAAGTACGCTGGTTTGATTATATCAACACTCAACTGAATAGAATTGTTATTGTCAAAAACACTCTATGGAGTGTATAAGAGTGGAATAGGAGTATATGTATAGGTACAGTATAAAAGTAGAGAAATATAGGAGTTTATAGAAGACTTATACCGAGTTAAACAATTGAGAGACCGATCTAACAAATGTTATGTCTGGGTGCCGAACCTTCAAATCTATGTGGCCATCAAAAGAAGACCATGAACCATCTTCATATAAGAATTTGAGCAGAACATGTTCATTGATCCAATAAGGATGTTACAAAAAGGATGCTTATTTTAGGGAGTTTGCTGGACGAGCTGAAGAATATTGCATGATATGAACTGAATACTGTCTCTGTTATTGGTTTAATGAGCCATAAGGTCAGTGAAATGTCACTATTTCCCTAACAATTCGTCAGCAGTGCACTGGCCTCTTCAGGGAATTACACAGATCCCAGAGAGACTGGCTAAAGGATGCTAATTTTAGGAGCTTGTTGGACGAGGTGAGCTGCCTACTGCCTCTGTTGCTAGTGCAATTTTAAACAATTTTATTTTAACATGAAACGCCTTCAATGAGCTGTTTCCAATATAAAGAAGAAGAATCTTTGAGTAGCGCACAACTGATATTTATAAATTGGGTTTTATATATTTAAATTATAAAAATAAAAATATATAAAAATAATAAAAATTATAAAATTAAATTATACATAAATGATTTTTGGGAAGTTATAAATAAATGTTATGAACAATTTTATTAATTTTTTGAAAGCATTGCTTCAATCGAAAAATTGTTATGTAATTTATATTTTAATTTTTCTAATGTTTTGTCCGAAACTGACCGAAAGAGCAAATAATTTATTGATTTGTATGAATCCTTACGCCAATCAGATTGAAAATGCTAATATAATTAACAATTCTATTGATTGTTTGTATTACTCCCAAAAAATGCAAAGGCAATAAATAATTCTGTTGATTTTTGGTATATTTATTCCCAATTTCACCAAAAGAGCAACAATTTTATTGATTTTTGTGATTCCTTTTTCGGATCAAAAGATAATATAATTAACAATTCTGTTGATTTTTTGCTCTCAAAAAAGGCAAATGCAATAATTAATTCATTAATTGATTTTTTAGTACCTATAAATAGTCCCAATCTGACTGAAAGAGGAACGATTCTAAGAATTTTCTGTAATCTTCATGCCAATCGAATTAAAGAAGCTAATATCATTAACAATTTCGTTAATTTCTGAACTGCATTGTTCCAATCGGATCAATCCGATGAATCAATATATAACATCGTGCGACAAAAATTAAAAAAAATGTTCACACCGGAAAAAATCCATATGGGCGTGAAACTAGAGACCAAACATAGTAATACTGCGTACTCACTTTTTAATTTCTATATCCTTTGTCCTTTTAAAAGGACTTCAAAATTGTAAAGGAGATAAAAAAAAATATATAAAATATTTAACCTCAAATGAAAGAGGAAAGGCTCAAGAATGTAAATAAAATTGATTTTTTATCCATTTGTAAAAAAAGGATATGAAAAAGGTCCTTTGAAAATTTGATTCCGTTATATCCTTGAAAATTTATACAGAACTAGCTGGGCCCTGCGGCTTTGCACGCAAGCTCTCCTGTTTCCCTCGATACGAATTCTTAACCCATTGTTGAGACCATCAGATTTTGATTTAAAAAAAAAAACATGTGTCCATCTTTGATTTCGAGTGTTTAAAAAATTTTGAAGTAAGAAGGCCCTTTAAATCATGTGTTTTCACATTTACTCCAAAGAAATTCTTAACTCTTGGTTTACCATGGTAGATTTAGATAGAAATTAGGTAGGAATTAAAAGCACGTTTTTATTATTTCCCGATTGAACTGCTTTTGATAAATTTGAAGTAAGAACGCCCAATAAATCTTAACCCATTGTTGACCCTGTTAGATTTTGATTTTCAAAAAAGTTATGTCAATGGGCCCATTATTTCATATTTTTCAGTTCACAGTTTCTTCATACAAATTTTTAACCCGTCGCTGACCCCGTCCGATTTTAATATTCGGAAAAATGAAAAACACGTATCGAGTTATTTTACATTTGAAGTACTTTCACTAACTTTGAAGTCAAAAGACTCAAAAAATGTGTTTCTCCATGCATACTTTTAACCCGTCGTTGATCCAGTTAGATTTAGATTTTGAAAATAATGCGAAACACGTGTCTAATTTTATTTATTTCAATTATTTTTACAATTGTTAAAGTCAATAGGCCCATCGGTTCGTGTTGTTTATTTCGGAGTCTTCCCGTAAATAAACCTTAACCCATTGTTGGGCCAGTTAAATTTTGATTTTCGAAAAATTATATAAAATACGTGTCGAAAAAGTTTTGATCTAGAATATTTTCAGGAAGTTCAAATTCAATATATTTAATCAATCACGTTTCTTCATACAACACTTTAACCCATGTTTTACCTTTTTAGACCCTGAAAATCCCGTCGGCGAAGGTTAATTCTTCAAGATGTACCTACAGTTCAAAATTCATGTTTGTAGCTTCAGCGGTTTGGGCTGGGCGATGATAAATCAACCAATCAATCAGTCAGTCAGTCAGGATAAACTATGCGAACGCTCTAGTTCCAAAGTTACACCGGAATTTAAAAAGTGCCACGCCCCTTGTCCAACGCCCATTAAATTTTACCGGTGGAACGACATGTTTACGCCATGACACTGTACCAAATTTCAATGCTGTCCGACTTATAATTCCGAAGATTCCATATTAAAAAGTTGGGTTCTATGGGCGGTGCCATGCCCCCTTGTCAAAAACCCACCCTATTCTCCCTGTCGAAGGACACGACCAAATCGTTAGTTTGTACCGAGTATTATTGATGTGAACGCTCTAGTTCCAAAAGAACACCGGAATTTAAAAAGTGCCACGCCCCTGTTCAAAGCCCATTAAATTTTACCGGTCGAATGACACGCTTACGCCATGACACTGTACTAAATTTCAATGCTGAGCGACTTATAATTTCGAAGCTATGCCATATTAAAGAATTGAGTTGTATGGGCAGTGCCACGCCTCTTGTCCAGAATCCACCCTATTCCCCCTGCTGAAGGACACGACCAAATCGTTAGTTTGTACCAAGTGTCGTTGATGTGAATGCTATAGTTCAAAAGTTACACCAGAATCTAAAAAATGCCACGCCCCTTGTCCAAAGCCCATTAAATTTTACCGGTCGAATTACACGTTTACGCCATGACACTGTACTAAATTTCAATGCTGTCCGACTTATAATTCCGAAGATATGTCATATTAAAAATTTCGGTTGTATGAGAGGTGCCACGCCCACCTGCCGTACAAACATGTAACATCGCTATAAACCACCGCATTGACAGCTTCTATCACACACAAAAAAATTTTGCCGAAAGAATGAGCCGTTTTCGCAAACACTTTCTCTACACAGAATTTTTGAATTTTTTTATATATAAGATTTTCTTCAAAAGTAAGTCAAATCAAAAATCAAATCTCCTTGATCACGTATCAAAATTTCATTATTCTCGTTTCATTGATTTTGTATCTTTTTATTATTTAAAATACTGATACTCACATAAATTGGAATTTTTTTACTTCATTACAATTTCACCTTCCGCTTTTTCTTAATAACTTTCGAACCAATAAAGTTAGAGTAATGAAATTTTGACACGTGATCAAGGAGATTTTGGGTTTTAACATAGTTACTTTTCAAGAAAATTCTATATAAATTTTCAAGGATATAAAGGATTAACATTTTCAAAGGACCTTTTCATGTCTTTCATTTAATATACATATCACCCTATTCTAACGAGGTTACGTATTTTTTATATTTTTTATTCCTTCAAAATTTTGAAGTCTTTTTAAAAGGACAAAGGATGTAGATATGAAAAACTTAGTACGCAGTATTACTTTATTTGGTCTCTAGTTTCACGCACATATGGATTTTTCCCGGTGTGAAAAATATTGTCGCACGGTGTAATCATTAATGTTGAATTTCAGAATGTATCGTCCTGATTAAACCAAAAGAGCAACGATTCTACGAATTTTTGGGATATCTTATGACAATGGAATCGAAAAAGCTACTTTCATTAACAATTCTGTTGATTTCAGGACTTCATTGTTCCAATCGGATCAATAAACCTGTTGAATTGTGGAATCTACGGGCCCAATCGGGTCAATAGATCAAATACCAATAAAATTTCTATTGATTTTTTCTTTTACATACTTTAGACCAATCAGATTGACAAAGCTAATATTGTTAACAATTCTGTTGACATTTGAAATATCGTATTAATCTTATTGAATTTTTAGACATCGTATCTTAATCAGATCGAAAAAGCGAATTCTATTTAAAATTCCATTGATTTTTTAGATTTTTTTTCACAATTGGATCAAAACATCAACATCTCTGACATGTGTTAAAATAATCAACCGTATGTGTTGAACATTTTCGAAATGCCACAGAAATGGGTAGCATTTCATCAACCAATCCCACAGCGTTGCATTTTGACAGGCTGCCACAACGTAAAACGAACCGAAACAATTACAGCTAATCGCAAGCACTCACCGACATGACATTAAAAACACTCAATGGCTGCACATTAAGTAAATCCAACAAGTACAATTCGCTTACACAAAATCAATAAATATTATAGAACGACGCAAAAATGGGGTTGCAAAACCCGCCGTTAATCCCATTGACGTACTCGTGCTCGTGTCTTCAAGTGGCGCAATGTCGGTTGTGTTTAGGGCTGTGTCTGTGTCGATCGACGTAGCACGCATGTTTGCATCGCTGACGAAGAGCTGCCGCACGGACAACCTTTCGTCAGGCAGGCAAAAAAAATGACACGTGTCAGTGTCATTGTCAATACTTGTCAAAAACCGTATAGCGAAATGTGGGTGGCGGGAAAATTTCGCTCTCCGCAGCATAGAATATTCGTTGGCAATGTGGCACGAAATGAAGACTGAATATAGCCAGCCACACTTTCATTTTCATGGCAATAATCGTACAACGCAACGGTGGCGTGCGTTCGCCACACTGACTGACTGCATGTCTGCATTTTCAAGTACACAGCCGAGAGTCGCCATATGGGCACGCACATCCCTTTCTAGATGGAAAGGATATATGTATACAGACACACATACATATATGAACACAAGCATGGCATGTCAGCTGGAAATTAAACCTTTCACTCAAAATATCAGAATCAGGGATTATGTCAGAGAGCAAAAAGTATATTTTACTTACTTTATTTCCAAATATTGCCATGGGCTGCCTGCCATTTTTGGGGTTATGTAGCCAGTGCTGCATTTGCGCTTTGAGTGGCATTATGAGTGCTGCGGAGCGTAGAGTACGAGTACGAAATGAAGTGAGGACGACGGCAGACCGCGTTGAGGTTGACAGGTTTTATTTCAATTCAAGCGTTCATTTCCATTTGCGATTGCAATTCGTGTTGCTTTGCACCATATTATGTGCACTTGAAAAATTTGTAATTTCTATTTGGAATTCGTTTGTTCGTTTGGGAGATGTATGCGTCATTCCTCAGCTCTGCGTTGCCTCTGTAGCAGTGCGTTCAAAAACAATTGCGCCGCACATTGCACACACTTGGCCAGCAACATTATGTTGCAGCAGCAGCAGCAGTAGCAACCACAACAACAACAACACACATGTGTGAGTTACTTTGAGCATTTAAGTTATCCCACATTGCATTTCAACATTCATGCAAAGTCGTCATGACCAATGGACGCTGTCAGCCTCGAGTGCTGTTGATGGCAATTCGGCCATTCAAAGGCCACAAATGCAATTGCTCCTTTTCAGGTACAACCATGATACAATAAACAAGATAAACTAAGTGCGGAAAGTATTTTCCAAAATTCTTTGTTTACGTACGCCAATTTGAATGACAGTGTTGCCAGATGCCTGAAATTACTTTCTCTTAAATCTTAAAAAAATACTGAAATTTCCTCCCAAAAGTAAAAAACATCTCCTGAATTTTTTTTTATCATTTGCGTCATTTTAAAAGAATTAAACTTCTCATAAAAAAACCAAAATATATATATTAATTTTTGCTATTGCAGCCTTTTTTATTCATCTGCAGCTGAACAACAAAAAACAAACATATAACAAATGAATTAAATAAAAAGTGCAATTTTTGGCCAGGTTTCATTGTGACAGCAATAAGTGAGAGCTTACATTATGTAAGCTTAAAAATTTTAAACACGATAGGGTGCTTTGACTATTAAAATAGTTGCCACAATATGTTTTGTTGCCAGTGTTCCCAATACATCATACTTCGTTACACCAAAATCTCCCGAAAAATCACTAAGGATCCGAAAAATTCGCTATCATAAAATGTAAATCTCCTAAACTTTCTACTAAACAATTCTTCCTCCTAAAAATTCTCCTAAAAGGCCAAGAATCTCCTAAATCTCACAAAATGTTCGCCTTGACTAAATCTCAGCAAGGCGTATAGTGAGAATACGACCTGGCAGATGGGCGTGGCAGCTCCCATACAACCTACATTTTTAATATGGAATATTTTCGTAATAATTGGTCGGACAACATTAAAATTTGTAGCAATATTTCGGTTTCAAAAAAAATTAACTTTTTGATACTTATGACACCCTGGCATTCTACTTTTTGGTCCTAAATACAAACCACCCGGTTCAATGAAAACATTTAACAAGAACTGTCATATCTTCTGCGCCAATTTTCGTGGCTCTCTGTACTTAGTCTACCTTGTCTAATTGTATAATGGATTCAACATTGGGTCGGGTAAGCCCTAACCTGAGACTTTCAACTTCTTCCTCGTCAAATCTACTCGCACAACTTTTCTTCACAAGAATAATCTAGTCTTAATAATAATCTAGTCTAGAATAATAGTTAAAAAATGCAATTCGTTTTATTTCTCACTTTGGAAATGTTAAAAAATCCTTGATCGAAAATGTTCACGAGCTAAATCCATTTTTTGACAGAGATGAATTTTTCAAGTCACTTAACCCTTTCGCTATTTTGTTGCCATATGGCAACATGCTACTTTGTGGACGTCTGCATCCTCTATGGTTGCAAGAATATATTTTTTTGTTAGTCTTTAGAATAGTTTGAAGTTTTAGGTTGAAGTTTAAAATACGAAATTAACAAACTGAATATTAAAGTTTAAAGAAGAGAAGTATACACGTTTTTTTAATGGTATATCTTGACATAGTAAAGGAAGAAGAAGCAGAAAACTTTAGATAACTTTTTAATTTGACGTCTTCTTCAATTTAGATACTTTTTTTTAATTTTGGTTGAAGTAAATTAAGAAATATTCAAATGTTCGTTATGCGTAAAAATTTGTATGTTTCAGTAATTATTACAGCCACAACGATGTGGTTGCTCTCATAGAAAAACACTCTAAAATACAGGGTCGGAAAAAAAATTAAAAAAATTTCTTATGGAATGTTGCTAATATAACCACATAGAAGCCTAAAACGTAAAATTTAAAATTTTATCTTTCCCCAGTAAAGCCTAAACGTAAGAAGCCTAAAACGTAAAATTTAAAATTTTATCTTTCCCCAGTAAAAACCTAAAGAGTTAAACAACACAAATAGCGCTTGAACATCAAAATGTTCTGAGTACATTTATGGTGAAAAATTACAAACTTTTCAATGGGAATTTCATATTTTTCGAATATGTATTTTTGAAATTCTTATTGAAAAAATATAAAAGACAGCCTACGTATAATTTTAACCCTTTCGGTACAGCTTTTTACTGGGGAAAGTTAAAATTTTAAATTTTACGTTTTAGGCTTCTATGTGGTTATGTTAGCAACATTCCAGAAGAAATTTTGAAATTTGTATACTCGGACCCTGTATTTTGGAGTGTTTTTCTATGAGAGCAACCACATCGTTGTGGCTGTAATAATTACTTAAACATACAACTTTTTATGCATAATGAAAATTTGAATATTTCTTCATATACTTCAGCCAAAATTAAAAAAAAAAAAGTATCTAAATTGAAAGAAAATGTCAAATTAAAAAAGTTATCTAATTTTGACTGCTTCTTCTTCCTTCACTATCTCAAGATATACCATTAAAAAAACGTGTATACTTCTCTTCTCTCAACTTAATTATTCAGTTTATTAATTTCGTATTTTTCCTAAAACTTCAAACTATTCTAAGGAACAACAAAAATATAGTATCCACAAGTTTTTTTACCTAAAACAGGCACTGAAAAGAGACTATGCCATATGGCATAGAATAACCGAAAGGGTTAACATAAAGCAAATTCAGACATTTTTACATAAAAAAACCTTTTTTGCCCGAATTTTTTATGGTACGTTTTTGTACCAGAAAGCGGCTTTAAAAAATCCTAAAAACTTAACTAAATTCTAACCAATTCTATAGTTTCATACTTAAAGAAACACAAAGATCGAAAAAAAAGATCCTACCAACTCTCTCTCTCAACTTTGCTTTAAAAACTAAATTCAAGCGTTTATTACAATAACTCGTTAACCATCATCAATGAGTGGTTTTACCACTCCATCTACGCTTTTCTAGCTGCCCTTAAATTCCCTCACTCCTTCAAAATTGACTCTCCAATTGTCCACACTTTATCCCTTTATTTACTTTATTCCGGTTTGATTTTCAATGTGTTGATTGTATGCGATTTCATGGTTTCATTTTTGGTTGGCTGCTGCTGTTTTCGTTATTGTTATTTTCTTGTTGTTGTTTTTGTTATTCTGGTTGCTGCTGGCGCTATGCTACATTACTAAAATTTCAACAGCTCAATGATGCCAGAGGGTTAACGAGCAGTTGTCGTCTTCCCCGTGACAGTGACCGACCACTTTGCCAGTAGCCACCGACGCAACTCGCTTAGCGGCGCGCAACGAACTGCTCAACAGTGAAAGTGGTGGGGAAGTGTGGACAGCAAACGCTCGAAGGTGTTTTATTTTGTTGTTTTTGTTGTTGATATGATTTTTTGCCATTTCTACCTCCCCCGAACAAAAATGTCAAAGTTTCGCCTTTGATGTGATAATGCCGACGGGAAATGAGGGTTAAAAGCGCGCAATCACATATGCGATGCACAAAACAACAACGACGACGGCGACAGCGACAACGGCAACGTGTGGGTCGAGCCAGTAATGTCAATTCGGCCCTGCGGAAATGTTTTGTTTATTTAATTTTTGGATTTCTTGTTGTTCTCTTTGTCGTTGTTGTTGTTATTGCCTTTTTATCGTCGCGGTGTTTGGTATTTTTAATTGAATTTTCAATATTGAATGAAATTCGAAGCAGCTTTTAATATTAAAAACGTAATTTTCCGTGGGTGCGGGTATGCATAAAAAGCATGCAACAATATTTATTTATTTATAACTACAAATTAATATTTGGGAATATGTAACAAATGTAGTTTTGTAATCAGCGATTTTTTGATTAAGAAAAAATCTATAACTATTTGAATTACTGTATGAGAGTTAAAAAATTATCAAAATATTGTAGGATACACATACGAAAGTAGTCAATCAATGAAGCTTAGACTAACTCATGGATATTTTAATTAACCTTTTTTGACTCTGAGGTATCTAATAAGTCTATCCTTATAGCACTACACAACCAATCGGTTATGGAGTCAACAGTCAGTCAACAGTCCTCAGTCAACACTGACCTCTAAACTGGCTGGGTAATTCACTCATAAACTCAACAGGTGTATCCTTGAAAATTTGGTGCCTCTGATGTGGTTAGAAAACACTTTGGTAAAAAGCGAAAAAAGTTAGCAGACAAACCAGCTAAAAGGGAATCTTTGTGAAGCCAAAATTAGTACAATACATATAGAATTAGACAGTTCAATGGTCAAATATCTGATTGACAATTGGACACCAGTTAAGGTGATTTAAGACTACGAAATGTAACCATTCCTAACCGGCTTGAACGCTACAAATTTTGCAGGACGTTTGCACATATTTTTTTCGACTTTTTGGAGCCCCGTTTTGATTTGAGTTTTGAATACAAATTACGAGTTTCAGGGACAACTAAATGTGCCGTAAGAGGCTCTGCAGTAGCGAAAGGTTTTTGGAAGCCTTTTGCCTTCCCAAACCCAAAACGGTTCTTAAAGAACTTAAAATAGCTTATTGCATAGCTACGAGACATGAAAACTTCAGGAGACACTTTGAATCGTTTTACTTTTTTCTGGATGAAACTGTAGACTGCTGTTTAGAGGACAATGAGACATGTTGCGAACGGACCCGGCATTGGCGAGTAGATATTAGGTTGAGGAAAAAGAAATCCATTATTGTTCATTGAGCTTTAAGACGTTATTACGCATGCTTCGGATTGTCCAATTTGGGTCAAATTTGTACCGTTTTGTTCTATAATTTGTTGCCATTTTAAAGGTAGCTTCATAGAAGTCTTTGTCTTTTTGCCGAAAAACTCTAGTAATCGATTTTCACATTGTTCTCTAGATTCCAATTTCTTATCACTCCGGAAGTTTTGCAAAGCGAGAAAATGATGGTAATCGCTTGGTACCAGGTCCGGACTATATGGTGAATGCATCAAAACTTCCTGACCAAGCGTTGTCCTGGTGGAACACAACACCTTTTCTGTTGGCCGTTTCTGGTCAATCGCTAGCTTCAAACGGTCCAGTTGTTGACAGTAGAGATCTGAATTTAGTGTTTAGCCATATGGAAGCAACTCATAATAAATTATTCCCTTCCAGTCCCACCAAATGCACAGCAGAACCTTCCTGGCCGTTAGTCCTGGTTTGGCCACCATTTGAGCTGCTTCGCCGCGCTTTGACTATGATCATTTTCGCACAATATTGTCGTATATGACCCATTTTTCATCCGCAGTCACCATCCGTTTAAGAAATGGGTCGATTTCATTCCGCTTGGCCAAGGCTTCGCAGATGGAAATTCGATCCATCATGTTTTTTGGTGTTAATTGATGTGGCATCCAAACATCGAACTTCTTTTTGAATCCAGCTTTGTGCAAATGGTTTAAAACTGTTTATGGTCGATTTTTAGTGGGCGATGCTACGACTACTAACACGCCGGTCACTTTGATTATTTCTGTGATTTTATCGAAATTTTCGACGACGGGTCTGCCTGTGCGAGGTGCATCTTTAACATAAAAAATACCTGTACGGAATCGACGAAACCAAAATTGCACGTAATTAGCTGTTACAGTATTCACAATTTCAGCCGTCTGGCTCGAATTTTCGCCTTTATCAAAGAAAACCTGTAAAATGTACCGAATTTTCTCTTTGTTGACTTTCATTTTTAACACCCTGTAACTTAGAACTGAATGGACCAAAAAAAAACAGCGAAATAATATTTTTAGTGTGAAATGTCACCTTGACAATGGGTATAAATGAAACTGTTTTACCGGTACTTTACGAGATATCGATCACTATAGCCATCTACCAAAAAAATAATGGATTTCTTTTTCCCCAACCTAATATTTGGTCAACTAGATTGACATCTAGTGACAGATACTTCTGAACTACAAGAGCAAGAATCACAAAAACCTACTCTACATAACGCATAACATAGCAAATGGATAGTAGGGGGTGGCAGAGAAAGAGACAATCTAAATAGGAGAAAGATCATTAATTACGGCTAACATCCGGATAGCTGAACGCAAATAGGATCGCCAACCGTAGACAGCCAAGATCGCCAACAGATATCACAACACAAGAACCTTCTTTAGGTAACGCATAAGATATTAAAATGAATCAATAATTAGCGCTGACATTCGGATAGTTGAATCAAACAGATGCAGCAAACAATGTAGAGACCTCTGGGCCATTCATCACAAGAACCCACTCTAGATAGCGCATGAGATAGAAAATAGGATCAATAATGGTGATCGTATAGACCGAGACCTCTAGACCATTAGTTACAAAAACCTAATCTAGATAACGCATAGTATATCAAAAGAGGAGGGGTATCAATAATTAAGGCTGATCTTCGAGTAGCTAAACGAAAAAAGGGTAGCCAACCTTGTAGACAGAGACCTCTGGACCATTGGTCACCAGAACCTACTCCAGAAAACGCATAAGATAACAAATAGAAGGGAGATCAACAATTAGGGCTGACCTTCGGATAGCCAAACGCTAGCAGGGACAGCCAATCGTAGATACAGAGACCTATGGATCATAAGTTAAAAAAGCCTACTCTAGACTCTAGAGATCAATGCATAAAATTTGGACAACACAACGCAAACAAGTGGATGAAAAGGGAACCACTAGCTTGCCTCTTTCTGTCAAGCCTCGGTAGCAAAATAGGGAATGGTTTTAGCCAGCAAGAATCCTGAATGTCGTTGGATATGAGTTCTATAATAATTTCTACCTCTTGTAATTACAAATAAGGCATTAGAAAGCCACTAACTTTAAATTTTGTGATACAATTTTCGTTTGAAAAATATCTGTAATCATTAAAAAATATCAAAATGATTACTCCAAATTAGTGCTTAGCTTTCGGCTCGACAGATAATACAGATAATTTTTTTAATTTTCTAAATTTCTACTCTTTTTCTTATTTGCAGAAGTTGCATTATTGGTCCAGAATTAACGGTAAAAGTCTGTTCTATCGGCACTGTGATAAATCGTAACGCTTATGCGGCAGACTATTGCCAACTGGAGGGCACCACCGGACGCCAAACGCAGCCAATGCCCATACGATGGATGGCTTGGGAGAGCGTATTGCTGGTAAGTTTTAACTATTATACCATAATTATATTTATTAAATACTCAATATTCAATACAAATATTCCATGTATTTATTATGTTCTATAACTACTTTGAGTTTCCCAAGTATTGCAAACTCTTTTCGAAAACTTTAAAAAGTTTCTCGCTTTGCCTGCTGCCTCTTGACAATGACTCATTGTAACAGTGTCAGCTGTTGTGCAGCTGTTTTCTTGCTTTTGTTTTAGTTGTTCTTGTTGTCATTAGCAATTTTGCGTATTTTAATTACAGCTATTTTTCTTTATAAACGCAAATAGCATAACAGTAGCAGAGGTTGGGGGACGGGACGAAAAAGTTGCTATTTAATTTTTTGGAAAATTACTACCCCATTGCCATTAAAAAGTTTCATAGTTTCATTTCGTTCATAATTAAAAATTAATGCGTGAATTTATGATTTTCAAAAGTGGCACAAAATAATTGATGACAGCGACGGCAAGTTGAAAGAGCAAACGAGTTAAAGGGCCAAAGGGTTGTTGTGCGTAGCAAAGAAGCAGCAAAGTGGTGCGAGTGAGTAAAGTAGTTGTGTGGGAAAGAGAAGGGACATTGAAAATAGGAGCGTACCAAAAACTGTTAAACGGTAATGATTTTTAATTATTTTGAATTATAGAGAAATTCACAATTATTTTTTTATTTTTGGTCAAAGTAGGAAAGGCAACAAGAGATTTGGTAAAACGCATTTTAGAAAAGAAACCAAGAACGAATTTGAGATTTAAATAGAATAGAAAAACACTTTGATATTTAAGAAAACGTGTATTTAAAGCGTTGGATTATTAAAGATGTGAAAATTTGATTTACTAATTAAATATTAACACGTTTCTGTTCGTGAAAATAGAATTACAATTTTCATACTTTCACTGGAATTGGTCTCCCTGTAAGTTGGACTTGAATACTGTTTAGGCTAAATCTTGAATCCAACAGAAATTTAAGTGACTTCAGGGTGCCGCAAATTTTACAAAAATATATAAAAATCTTCAAAATTTACAATAAGAATAACAATCTTCATACAGTCACTCGAAACTTGAATCCATGAAGAGTCTAAGTGAGTTCAGAATGCCGCAAATGTAACAAATACAGATACAATACAATACAAATCTTCATACTGTCACTCGAATCTTGGATCCAAGAAGAGTCTAAGAGACTTCGGAATGCAGCAAATTTTACAATAAGAAAAATTTTCATACTGTCACTCGAATCTTGAATCTAAAAGGAGTCTAAGAGACTTCAAAATGCCGCAAATTTGACAATAAGAATAAAAATCTTCAAATTTTACAGAAGAGAAAATTAAAAATCTTCATACTGTCACTCGAAACTTGAATCCCAAAATAGTCTAATTGACTTCAGGATGCCCCAAATTTTACAATAATGACAATCTTCATACTGTCACTCGAACCTTGAATCTAAAAAGAGTCTTAGACACTTCAGGATGCCGCAAATTTTATAATAAGAATAACAATCTTCAAACTGTCACTCGAATCTTGAATCCAAGAAGACAATATTTGCAAATTTCACAATAAAAATAAAAACCTTCAAATTTTACAGAATAGAAGAATAAAAATCTTCGTACTGTCACTCGAATCTTGAATCCAAGACGAGTCTAAGAGATTTCAGGATGTCGCATATTTGAATTTGAGGAATAAAAACCTTAAAATTTTACAGAAGAGAAGAATACAAATCTTCATACTGTCACTCGAATCTTGAATCCAAGAAGACAATAGATATTTGCAAATTTGACAATAAAAATAAAAACCTTCAAATTTTACAGAATAGAAGAATCACAATTTTCATACTGTCACTCGAATCTTGAATCCAAGAACAGTTGACAAAAGCTGCTCTACAAAGCAATCCTAAGCACGATTGCTTACTCATTCCTTATCTTCAGAATTTTTCAGTATTTTCCTTCCAGTATTTTCCTGCCCTTTCGGGCATCACAATGGGCCTCTTCAGGTCTGCGAGTGTACTAGCAAGCTGCCTGTCCTACGCAATCCAACCTTCCTAAAAAACACCCTTCAACACAAAACTTTCATTAGTGCTTTTTCTTTAAATAATCCGCCTTCAAAATATCATTGCGCCATTTTTTCCAGCACAACGTTTAACACTTTAACTCTTTTCGCATTTTAATTTGAAAAGATTCACACACACACACCAAAAGCAAACAAATTTACTCATTTCAGATTTTCATTCGGTTATTTTTTTCGCGTTAGCTACAGAAAAAAAAACGTAGTCGACAGAGAGCACCGACTTCGACACCGCCGCCGCCGCCTCCAACATTGCCGCATAATCCACACCAGCCGGCAGCGCCGCGCTACAATATAAATTTTCATTTAGCTCGCGCGAATTTTCCACACGAAATCCTACGACGATGGGATTTAGAAATTTTTTGGCGAGTGCAATGTGCACACTGTACAGTGTTTTCAACCCAACTCTGCCAGGCTCCTATCTCCTTGCGGTCCTATTTGTAGAGAGTTTTTGAGGCTTTTCTATGGTGAACTGGCTGACTGGATGCGTTCTGCCCTCTATTTCCGTATTGCGTTTGTTTGTTGTTGTTATTGTTGTTGTAAATTCTGTGAAAAGTACAAATTGGCCGTAAAAGTGCGGTTTACGGGCTTAGCGTAGAATTTGGCACATTTGCGGTGCAAAAGCAATGAATGGCAGCGAAGAGGGAATGGCGGCGGCAGAGGCAGCGTCTGCATTTGAAAGCATAGACCTCATACACTGACAACAGATGAATGCAACTGTGGATATGAAATGATAAAATGAAATGAAATGAATGAGTTAAGGATTAACTCGTTGCCGCCGGTGCTGTTGCTGAGGGAGGAAGCGCGCCCCTTGTCTTCCCCCTTCAGCAGTTAAAACGCAGGTTAAATGAAATGAATAGCAATGGGCCGAAACTTTCAACGATACTGCGGTGAATTTAAAGATTGCACAATTAATGGAAATTATAAACCAAATTTTGATGCGCCCAACAGACTGTCAGTCATTTAGACAGTTGGTCAGTTAGTTGCACTTCGTATCTGTCAAAAACCCAACTCAAAAAATTATAAACAAAAACAATTAAACTAGACATCATTGAAATCGTAAATAAACGTTTGACATTTGATTAAAACTGACCACAAAAACAACCACAATACATAAAGAATTCAATGAATTCAATAATAAAAATAAAAAACTTGTAATTACAAAATAGTACAGAAAAACTACCTCACGACTGTGAAAAGCGCAAAACCGCAGAACCACGCACACACAAATATGTACATTCATGCATGCATTCAGCTGCGTATGAATAACAAGCACTCATTTGTGTGTGTGTGTGTCGTACAAACAGCCGCACAAAATAACAGAACACAAAATAAATTAATTAACTACACGAAAACAACCGCTCACAGTTATAAACACGCACGAAAACACATGCGAAACACATACACACACACACACATACACCATGCAAACAAGGAAGTGGCTGACGCGCCGGGCATCTTGATGTGCACTGCATGGCCATGAGGCTGGTGATGGAAATGATGAGTGGCGCTGGTAGTGGAAGCCATGAACAGGTCCGCCTTTAGAGAATTGAACAAAATGTTGGTTGGTTGCAACAGTTTCGTTCAAGTTTTAACTCATTTAAAGTCAATCAAACGCATGAAAAAGAAATTCTGGAGGTTTTTCAAGTCGTGTATTGACAATGCGAGTAAGAATTGGAATAGATTTTTTACAATCTTGACAGCGTTATGTAGTTTTTAAGCTGAAGACTTGCTTGAGAGCTTGAATTACGTTGTGATCTTTTGGAACGATTTGAGATTTTTTTTTAATATTGAGCCCAATGCGATTGAACCCAAACTTTTTTTACTCAGTTTTATGTCTTCAACTACCCACCTATTTCGATCCACTTTATACCATAGGTATAGAAAAAAAACCATATCATTGTTCCTATGCCTAACCCAATCAATATGGATTTTTGTATCCCTATTCGTAGAAACCTCTATCTCTATTATTATTTATGTATCTTTTTTATCTTTATTCCTATATTTAATCCGATTACCATCTCTATTACTATCTCTTCTTTTAACCTATCTATCTATCTTTATTCCTAATCCTATCACTATTACTATCTGCACTCATATCCCCATTTTTAAACATATTCTATACCTTCACCTAAACTTATTTGTATCTTACCTTCACCTAAACTTATTTGTATCTATTTCGATCCATTTCGATCCAAAACCATAGGTATAGAAAGAAACCATATCATTATTCCTATGCATAACCCAATCAATATGCATTTTTATATCCCTGTTTGTATTTCGACCTCAATTTCTATTATTATTTCTATATCTTTTTATCTTTATTCTTATTTTTATTCCTATTACCAATTCTATTACTACCTCTTTTAACCGTTAACCCGTTTTTGTGCCTATTTTGTCTCCTTATACTACGTTTACACAGCGAGATTAACTCATCGAGAGATTAACTTAACTCATACATAGAGATTAACTTGAATACGATTAATCCAACACACAAACCTTTTCACGCTAGATGCCCTTCGCCAACAAAGAAACGCATTATTCCTTGCAATGATTAATCCAACACACAAACCTTTTCGCTCTACAATTCATTTTTTGTTTAGTGATGATACAAAAATAATCTATTTCAGCCAAATTTGCAGAGTTGCTTTGGGGAAATACGAGATTACTTTGTGAGATTAAATTTTAATCGCGCTTTTTGCGAGGCTAACTTTGTATGGGTAATCGCGCATTTTGATACGAGATTAACGACTTAATGGCGCAAATCGGGATAATCTCGTCTGTGTAAACGTGGTATTACATATGTTTTCTGTATTCCACTCCCTCTTAGTTTTTCTATCCTTATTCCTACTCCTATCACTATTACTATTTCCACTCATATCCCATTTTTAAACATATATATTAACCTACCCTTATTTGTATCCTACCTACCTATTGAGATCCATTTCTTATACCTACCCATAATTATAGAAAGAAACCATAACACTATTCCCATCCCTAACCCAATCCATATGCATTTCTCTATCCCATTTTTAAGTATGGAATATGCTTACCTTTTTCACCCGTATTTGTATTCCTTTTCCTGTTCCTATGCCCATTTCTTTGCCTATCTTGTTCCCCTTGTAGTGGTACCACGTAGCCACTTATGCCAACATTAATAACTTTTGCTACACTCGAGCGCATATGTGCCAAAGTGTCAAATAGCACCGCGCGCACGACACAAGCGACACTCAAGTGGCTAAGCCAGCGGCGTGCCATCCGACACCACTGACCGCAGTGCAGTGTCCCACATATGGAACTTGCACTGATCGGCACTCTGTGTGATGTCACCTACCGCAGGGCAATGGCACTTGAGGAAAAGTGCTGCATCGACCGAAAAGGTCCCGTGACGCTGATTGGTCACACTTCCTCGACATTGGAAATTCGGGCGGAGCATTGGAAATGCTCAGTAGTATAACAGTTTGTAAATTTAGTATATAAGACCTAAAATTTGAAAAATAAAATTAGCTTCTTGACAAGAGACAAACTGTGCGTTTCTCCTTCGATATTAGCTCGCAAAACGTCGGCTCTCTAGCCACTTGCAATTTGGCGCGGCTCGCCTTTATAATAAGCCAACCCGGACTCTACTGACTGCACTCTTTACGATAGTAGGTCCCTGCCGATCACACACACCCGTACACATACATCTCTTTCCACCACATGGCGATCCTGCCGACCACGAACTGACGACCTCGCAATGATGACAACCCAAGCACCGATGACAATGGCACCGATCACCTTCTTATTGACAGACAGCAAAACATTACGCAAACAGCTAACTACCAAAGTTGCGCACCTGATGAAACCCCATCGCAACCGCCCAGACGCAAAGGCTTTAGATATAATTCGTCACCACAGGAAATCAACTAAGCTGCCGCCAGATCCAACAAAATTGCACCGAAATCATCAAAAACAGTTTCCAATATGTTTACAATTATTTTCATAATTTTACAATACAAAAATAAAAACAAAAAAAAAAAACAAAAATTAATATGTACACAAGAATATGTAATAACAACATTATAAAACACTTATAACATCAAACCCAACAAACACACCCGAAAACATTTGCAACTTATTATTACATTACATTATACAAAAAAAAAAATAAAAAATAAAAAAGGAAAAAAAAAAAACACCACCTCAAGATATCCTCAAAAAACTACCACTAAGTCAGCTCAGAAGCATTTCCCTATGTTGACAACATATGAGCATCCGAATACTACATGTTCATTAAAACACCACAACGAAAATCTGATTAAAGTCTTCGACCGACTACAACAATACAACTTAAAACTAAATGCAAGCAAATGCCAATTTTTAAAACCAGAAGTAATTTACTTAGGCCACTTAATCACAGACAAAGGCATCAGAACAGATCCAACAAAATGCGAAGCAGTACTAAAATATCCAACACCAACGAATGCTGATGAAGTACGTCGATTTGTAGCATTTTGCAACTACTACAGACGCTTCATACCAGAATTCGCATCAATAGTAAAATGCCTTAACTCTCTCCTTAAGAAAGGGACGCCTTTCATTTGGTCAGACGAGTGCAAGACAGCTTTCGAAACACTAAAACAGAAGTTAACAAACACACCAATATTACAATATCCGGATTTTAACAAAACCTTCATATTAACAACAGACGCTTCAGACTTCGCCTTAGGAGCAGTATTATCACAAGGAGAAATTGGACATGACCTTCCCATTTCATACGCAAGCAAATCATTACAGAAGCACGATATCAATAAACCAATAATAGAAAAGGAACTTTTAGCTATACATTGGGGAATAAACTACTTCAGACCATATCTATACGGCAGAAAATTCATCGTAGTCACTGACCACAGACCACTGGTATCACTGTTTTCACACAAAAACCCATCATCAAAAATGACAAGAATCAGATTAGATTTATCGGATTATGACTTCGAAATCATATATAAACAAGGAAAAATTAACACAAACGCGGATGCTTTATCTCGCATAAAAATCGACAGCGACACACTAAAGGCAATGATTCCAACACAGGAAAATGACACAAATAACGGCAAGCAAATGGAAATACTGGCAATTACAAGGAGCAAGGCAGCAACATCAAGAGCAAAAGAAAAAAGCATGCACAATGAAGAAAAAGAAAATATTTATGGTACCAAGACACGCGATAATAGGAAGGACATATCTCAAGAGCCTGCGCAACTCTACATATGGGAATGCACCTCTATGAACGACGTGAAGAACATTAGAAGATTAAATTTTGAAATAAAAGAAAAGCATCGGCCGATGATACATATTGACAATTATGAAGTGCACGTGACTTGTAGCGATGACCCTTTGAATCTAGATTCAATGTTGGAGAAACTACATAGTTCACTAAAGAAACTGCAGATAAAGGAGCTAGCCCTTTGCAGAGAAAATTTTAAGTTTGAAAATATAACAATGAATGCATTTAAGGAAAGATACAACGAAATAAATAAAAACAAATGCTCGCCTACAAAAATACTTATATACAACGCTCCACGAAATGTTCAAAGCAAATTACAACAGTACAAACTAATTGACGAATATCACAACGCCAGCACAGCCGGACACTTAGGAATTCGAAAGACGATCCTAAAATTAAAACAACGATAAACATGGAAGAACATGAGACAAATGGTAAAAGAGTTCGTCAACAATTGCCTGACCTGCTGCAAGAATAAAACAATTAGGCACACTAAAGAAGAACTGGTCAAAACAGACACGCCAGCAACAAGCTTTGAAACCATTACCATTGACACAGTCGGACCATTGAGAATATCAAATGGATTCCGCTACATACTCACAATGCAATGTGATTTAACAAAATTTATTATTGCACACCCGATGGAAACCAAGGACGCACGAACGACAGCAAAAACTCTTGTAGAACAGTTCATTCTCAAGTACGGTCGTTTTAAAACGTTGAAATCCGACCGAGGCACCGAGTTCACAAATGAGCTAATGCACAACATATGCCAATTACTTGGCGTGCGACAAATTTTTTCGACACCCTACCATCATCAAACAATCGGAGCACTCGAACGTAACCACAGAACACTGCATGAATACTTACTAGCATTTACAACCGAACACGAATGGGACAAATGGGTACCATATTTCACTTTCGCGTATAATACGACACCACATGTCGAAACGCAGTACTCCCCATACGAGTTAGTCTTCGGAAAATTACCGTCACTACCAAGTGACAAAATATATGACAACAAACAAATTTATGACTTTGACAATTACGCCAACGAACTAAAAGTTAGGCTGCAAACATCCATAGATAAGGCTAGGAATATGATAGAAATAGCTAAACATAAGAGACAAATTAATTATGATAAGAACACAAATAAAACACAATTCGAAATAGGAGATTTAGTTTTTATACGATTAGAGACAAATAAAAAATTACAAAGTCCTTACCACGGACCGTACAAGATTATAGATAGAAATGGAGTAAACTCCACACTAGACATAAACGGTAAATATAAGGTATTACATAATAATAATCTTAAGAAATTTCTAGGAGATAATGACTTAGCAAATAACATCTAAAAATTGTACAAAATAAAGATTAAAATACATATTACACTAAGACAACAAAACAAATATTTACGCTATCTACAATTACTATAAGCTCAATAATGTTAGCTAAGCATTTCCAAATCCACCTCCGAAAACCCGACCGATATCTTAAAAAATTATTCCAAGTAATAATTTTTCGCTTAAGGGCAATGGTGTAGTGGTACCACGTAGCCACTTATGCCAACATTAATAACTTTTGCTACACTCGAGCGCATATGTGCCAAAGTGTCAAATAGCACCGCGCGCACGACACAAGCGACACTCAAGTGGCTAAGCCAGCGGCGTGCCATCCGACACCACTGACCGCAGTGCAGTGTCCCACATATGGAACTTGCACTGATCGGCACTCTGTGTGATGTCACCTACCGCAGGGCAATGGCACTTGAGGAAAAGTGCTGCATCGACCGAAAAGGTCCCGTGACGCTGATTGGTCACACTTCCTCGACATTGGAAATTCGGGCGGAGCATTGGAAATGCTCAGTAGTATAACAGTTTGTAAATTTAGTATAAAAATTTGAAAAATAAAATTAGCTTCTTGACAAGAGACAAACTGTGCGTTTCTCCTTCGATATTAGCTCGCAAAACGTCGGCTCTCTAGCCACTTGCAATTTGGCGCGGCTCGCCTTTATAATAAGCCAACCCGGACTCTACTGACTGCACTCTTTACGATAGTAGGTCCCTGCCGATCACACACACCCGTACACATACATCTCTTTCCACCACACCCTATTTCTATGTCTATTCCTATTCCAACTCAACTTTCACCCAATTAATTAACCTGTTTCTATCATTACTTGTATCTCTTTCCCTATTCTTGCTCCTATTTGTTTTCCTATCTCTGTCCTCACTTCTATACCTATTAATATTTCTATCTTTAACCCTCTGCCCTAACACTATTCCTATGACCAGTGGCGATCAAAGCACGAGGCTTATGAGGCGAACGCTTAGGGCGGCAAAATTTGTGTACGTGAAGAAAAAACCTTCATATTTCCATATCATGAAATAATTTCTATACGCATTTTAAATTATATGTAACTTTCTCTACGTCAGTTTAATAAAAAAAATTAATTTTTTTTTATTCGTACTTCTTTCTTTCTGATGCTAAATCGAACCATTCGTAATTTTGATCACATGTGGCAATTTTCGTAAGAAATTTAAAAACAAAAAAATTTCGATTCGGCACTCTGGGGCGATTTGCCTCGGGTGGCATATAAGCTTTGTCCGCCACCGCCAATGACTACTTTTTCCTAACCTTATTACATCGCTATTGCCATCCGTACCCTTTTCCTAAACTCATTCTATTTGTCTGTCTATCTGTCTCTCTCTCTCTCTGACCATTCCATCACTCTGAAAACGATTCCAATTCTGCATTCCTACTAAGTTCCTTTTCCTTCGTTCTACTTTCTGGGCCCAATACTTTCTGAATGTAGAAAAATGAAAAAATTTCTTTAAAAACCTACACATCTCCCAAATTTTTCCCAATTCAACGGCCCAAAACCATTGAGTCACATTGAGCGGCCCCGTTCAAGGAGATCGAGAATGCTCGTCAACAGCTTGCGGCACTTTAACAGCAGCCCTAAAAACGCAAATGTACAAAAACAACAAAAGCAATGCCAAAACAAAAGACAAAACCTACGACAAACACGAAAAGGATACACAAAGTTAGGTATGGCAGCGAGGACAATGCGATAACACATGAGTTGCTTGTATTTAATAAAACAACAACATCAACAACAACAACAACACCATCACCAGCATAAGCAGAACACACGCGCAACAACAATAACACACCATGAACAAAACAAAAATAACAAAAAACAACAACATGAACAACAGTAACAAACAAACAGACAGCAAGTAGAACAATAACAACTTGAGCAACAACAACAACAAGAACTCTGTACAGTTGTAAAAACAAAAATTGCAACAATAACCAAAACCGGGAACAACAATAACAAAAACAACAATAGCAAACAGAAAAAACAACACACAGTATCAACAATATGCAGCAAGTGGCAACAACGACAGCAGCAACCGAAATGCCAAAATAGCAGCAAAGCAACACCACCCACATGCACAGCCCACATTGTACATTCATGTATGTATGTATGTGTGTGTGCGTGTGCGCCACATTGCAGCAACATTAAATCCCAAAACCAAATAAAATGCGCAAACAAAACTACAAATACGAGCCACTTCAACAACCCAACCCCTCCTCCTACAATTTTCCACTCTTCCTTGCTTCATTCCTTCATATTTGCACACACGCACACTAAAACTACGAGCCACAGCGCCACCTGCCGCCGGCATGTGCGCACTCAAGTTGGCCACTCGCCACTTAGTTGTTGCCACCAGGTCCAGACGCCGATGCCGACGCCGAGGCTGACGTCGAGTTCAGCGCCACCGAGCGCAGCGACACAACATCTGTTCTCATTTTTAAGCTTTCATGTGTTTAAGTATGTTAAATGGTCGTTGCTGTGCCGGCTACGTCTCCGGCTTCCTATTACTGGTTCCTATTGGTGTTTGTGCCTCTGTTCCTGTTCCTGTTGCTGTTGCTGTGGCTGCTGTCCTTGCTGTCAACACGCACTTCAGTTGTTGCTGCTGTTCATTTATTTACTGTGCGCTCACAAATTTTGTTTCTTTTTTTGGAGCATTAAACATTTTTCCAACTGTCACTTAAAGTTGCTTGCAAGTGTTCTCATGCCGCAAGTTTTATACTTAAATTGGTAAATTAACCACTTGGGTAGTTAATGGACAATTTTCCTTAGACAGTTGAATGGCACTAGTCCTGCTTTCCTTACGTTCTTTTTTACATATTTATTTGTTTATTTATTTATTTATTATATAATTACAATAATTTCAACAACTTGAACTCATGATCGCTGAGTCCCCCAGCGTAAACTGATATCATTCTACATGCAATAAAAATTGTATCTACGTATAACGAATCACAATAACCACAATCGTTCCTCGTTTTTTCTATCTTGCAGGGTAAATTCACATCCAAGTCGGACGTTTGGTCATTTGCCGTAACGCTCTGGGAGATTTTGACATTTGCACGCGAACAGCCCTACGAGCATCTAACCGACGAGAAGGTCATCGAGAATATCGGACATATCTACCAGGACAACAAGTTGCACGTGAGTAATTGCCATCCAAGCCCGCAACTCAAGCATTGCAACAATCAATCATTAATCACATTAATCAACTAAATAATTAATAATACCTGACTTTCATTCATTTTGCATAGGAATTGCTGCCAATGCCGCTCAACTGTCCGCGTGAAATTTACGATCTGATGTGCGAATGTTGGCAACGCAACGAGACAAGCAGACCCAACTTTCGTGAAATTCATCTATTTTTACAGCGCAAGAATCTGGGCTTCAAGCCCAGCGCTTTGCTCTACTGAAGCGACACAGCAATCACCAAGTGGCGTTGCGTGGAAAAGGAAAACCAACGATTTTACTAAATATTAAACTTACTAATGGCAAATATAAACTCAATTAAGAATTACTTGCAATGCAACAAGCATTCGAAATAAAATTACAAACAACAAAAACACTTAGTAGAAAATACTAAAAAAACAAATCATAATAAAAAGCAAGCAAAAACGGCGAATTTACTACTAAAGTACAGTCAAGATGAAAATTGCAATTCGAAAAAAGGAATTTTGCAAATTGTAAAATGGAATTGAAATAATATTGCAAAATACACTGAAAGAAATTAACTGAGGTAAAAAAAAACTATATATTTTTCAAAGCAACAAACACACGAAAAACACACTAAAGTGAAATAAAAATTGCGTAGAGCAAATGAAGCAAAGACAAGCTGAAGTGTAGTAAATAAGCGTAGATGTTAAGTAAGCGAAAGACCTATGTACATTTTCTCAATGGAAACAAAAGCAAACGCGAATACACATCATTAGCATTTTTAAAAGTAGCATAGAACAGATAAGCAAAAAATAAAATAGAATTAGAACCAAAAATTCAAAATTTCAGAATAAAACAAAAAAAATAAAACATTACAAAATTAAAAAAAAATACAAAATGAAAGAAAGAATTATTATTATGAAGTAAGCAAGGATGCTTAAGTGCGCAATGATGTAATTCAGTATTTACACATATTTGTATTTGTATGTCTTTTAATTGAGATTACATAAGCAAAACCATACTTAATTGTATATAAGTTTTATTATAAAAATCAATGTTTAAGAGTTATTTTTTTACTTTTATTTAATGACTCAACAAATAAAAGTTATTTTTTTTATATTTAAAAAATCCTATACCCAATTACAATTATTTTTGTTTTTTTTTCATATTAGTCCAGAAATAACAGTTTTATTTCGATGTTTATTTTAGTTGTCCTATGATAACAATTATTGGTGATTAGTGGAAAAAATTCACTAGTGGTAGTGGAAAATTTCCCAGCAGACCTCTAGTGGTAGTGGTAGTGGATTTTAGTGCAAAACCCCCATGTCTGTTGGTGACTTTTATTTTTTAGTCATCAATAAAAATCTTTCAGTGACTTTTATTTATAAAAGTCATCAATAACAATTATTCAATGACTTTTAATTTTTAAGTCATCACTGACTTTTATTTTTTAAGTCATCAATCAAAATCATTCAGTGACTTTTATTTTTGAAGTCATCAATAAAAATCATTCAGTGACTTTTATTTATAAACGTCATCAATAACAATTATTCAATGACTTTTATTTTTTAAGTCATCAATAAAAATCATTCACTGACTTTTATTTATAAGTCATCTATAACAATTATTCAATGACTTTTATTTTTTAAGTCATCAATAAAAATCAGTCATTGACTTTTATTTTTTAAGTCATCAATAAAAATCATTCAGTGACTTTTATTTTTTAAGTCGCAATATAAAAGTCATTTTCATTAATTGCACTATTGGATTCATTAAGTATCGAAATGTATATATATATTCTTGATCGGCTTACCAAGACCTGTCTTGACAATTCTATTTTCTGGAAGAATCATAACTTTTGCATGCATTAATGAAAATGACTTTTATAGTATATTGCGACTTAAAAAATAAAAGTCACTGACTGATTTCTATTGATGACTTTTATAAATAAAATTCACTGACTGATTTCTATTGATGACTTTTATAAATAAAAGTCACTGAATGAGTTTTATTGATGACTTCAAAAATAAAAGTCATTGAATGATTTTTATTGATGACTTAAAAAATAAAAGTCAATGACTGATTTTTATTGATGATTTAAAAAATAAAAGTCGCTGACAGATTTTTATTGATGACTTAAAAAATAAAAGTCATTGAATAATTGTTATTGATGACTTTTATAAATAAAAGTAAATGAATGATATTTATTGATGACTTTTATAAATAAAAGTCATTGAATGATTTTTATTGATGATTTTTATAAATAAAAGTCACTGAATGATTTTTATTGATGACTAAAAAAATAAAAGTCACCAATAATTGTTATCATAGGACAACTAAAATAAAAATCGAAATATAACTGTTATTTCTGGACTAATATGAAAAAAATTAAAAATAATTGTTATTAAAGGATTTTTAAAATATAAATTTAAAAAATTCTTATTTTTTAATTTTTCCGTAAAAATTACAAAAGAAAAGTTTATTGCCAAGTTTGATCCTCCGTGCGAAAAGAAATGTATTGGTATATTTCATTTATTTGCTTGATTTTTCCTTCATTGTAAAATTTTCAATTATAGTTTTCATTAATAACTGTTATTTCCGGTCCCTTTTATAAACAAACACAGATACATATATACATAAATACATATGTGTAGAATTGGCAATTGAGATTTGGCGTATTTTGTGCTAAAGACTTATATTAAGACGAATGCTTGGTACACCCAAACAAAAAAAAACATGGAGTGAATGAAAAGATTTGTAATTTTGAGAAATTAAGTATTTTATATTTTTGGAAAATGAAAACTGTTGAAAATTTAGTTTTTATACTATTTACGAACGATTTTTTTGGTACAAGTTTCATTAGCAATTAAATTATTTTATTTATTATTTCGATCCAAGTCCTTGAAAACCTTTACTAAACTAGAATTCGACGAAAACACTAGAGGGAAGAATTTTTGAAATTGTTAAGAACTACTTACTAGTATCTACTATATTCTGAAGTTTGGGTCTAGCAGACTATTTCTTCTTTTGGAAATGATGAGGATTCCAATATAATCCTTGCTATGGTTCTGACGTAGAGTAGAAAGTACAGTAAGTTTAGTATGGAACGAGAAGCGCGAAATTTGTAGTCTTTTCCTAGCCAGGGACACACATTGACGCATGAAGTCTTCTGGAAACCATAAGGATCCCAACAAAAATATTGCTATGACCATGAAGTTAGGATTCGAATTTACAGTAAGTTTAGTATGGAAGCAGAAGCCTGAAGTCATCAAACTTTTCCTTTTCAGAGACGAACATTGACGCATAAAGTGACAGACTATTTCTTCTTCTGGAAATTATGGGGATTCCAATATAAAGCTTGCTATGGTTCTGACGCTTAGAGTAGAATGTACCTACTATAATTTTTGTATAGAACGAGAAGCCCGAAATTTGTAATCTTTTCCTGGCCAGAGACGGACATTGATGCATGAAGTGAAAGACCGTTTTTTCTTCTAAACACCGCGAAGATTCCAATATAAATCTTACTGTGACTCTGACTTTTGAGTAAAAATTGTAGTAAGTTCAGTAAGGAACGGGAAGCCTGATATATTTTGTATTTTGCTTTCTTTTTTTGCTTCTACGAGTTCAGAGCAGTTGTGGTCACACATTTGTTGACAAATTTTCATTGTTTCATGTTTGAATTTTGTACCTACTTTTTTTTTATTTTTTAGAAATAAAATTTGATTTTTGATTTTTCAAGAAATACAAAAATACTCCAAAATTCAATGCGTATTCCAAACATTCGATATCTTATGAGGGTGTACCAGCACAATTTGTATATAAAGACAAACTTAAAGTGCATAAGCCATACATAGAATTGCAGACAATTGATTTAACAAATCATTTAGTTTAATTTTAAAATATTTATTTCATCTAATCAATGCTTAAGTAAGTGAGTAAAGTAAGTCATACTCTAAGCACATGAAAATTAATAATAAAGTAAATACGAACACGAGGAACTAAATAAAAAACAATGAATTGATTACTTGAATTGATGCATGAATTGAATTGCTAGTAATTGATAGAATTGAAACGATTTAGATGTGTGTACCTACTTCCGCCGCCTGACCTGTCTACGTAGAATCCAATTCTCGCAATTGACTACAATATTTATTTGTATATAACTAAAATCACAATGTATAAATCTGTATAACTATGCGCTGTCACTATAACTTTACATAACTGATTTTGTTTATTTGACTTTTTTAACCCAAAAGTGCGCTAACTACCACCAATCGAGGTATGCAAAGTATTTAAAATGAATATTATAGAACAACAACACTAAGAAAAATCGAAAAAAGAATATTGCCCCAAGTATAATTGAGCGATTTGAGTAATGGAATCAAGCGAAAACCTGCATATGAATGTTTTTGACAATAAAAGACCAAAACGTAAACAATTTACAGCAAATTTAAACTAAACCAAGGAAACAAATTTAAGCTATACGTGCTTCAAAATTATGTACACTTTAATTGCTGCCCTTCATTTATGACCTCTTATTATGGTGTGCGAGAATAACAACAACAACAACTAAATAAACATATTCAATTTCAGTTTGACTAGAAATTCAAAATTGAAATTTTTAAATTGAAATTTTAAAATACAAAATTAGGAATGAATATTTCAGTCACCTTGAATTTGAGGAAATTTGTATAAAAAAAAATTTAATATGAATATTTCAGTGTCAATTAGCACATCATATCAGTGGTTTTTAGATTCAATGAGATTTTGTGTTGCTTTCAATTGCTTAAAATTTTTAAAATACTTTTTCTTATAACTGGATCGTTTCCCAATGCATATAAACTTAATAATACTCTATGTAAAGAAAACGAAAATTATTAAAATAACAATTGAAAAGGTGTATAAAACAAATCTCCCTTGTGCCTTTCTCCGCTTTTGCTGCTAATATATAGTTTTTCCCATTTCCATTTGCTGTCAGGTATTGTATAATTTTCTCTTTAGCTTTGAATTATATAATTTCTAATTTTTTCAAT
This sequence comes from Melieria crassipennis, assembly GCA_963668005.1. Taxonomy (NCBI): domain Eukaryota; kingdom Metazoa; phylum Arthropoda; class Insecta; order Diptera; family Ulidiidae; genus Melieria; species Melieria crassipennis. Next base: position 63,500,361 of record OY764961.1, on the reverse strand, counting down.
GCTATAAAAGTGTTCGATACAAAGAAGAAATCATTTTTAATTTATATGGATTGGTTTTCTAATTTCTATGGTTTCAGAAAATGGTTTGATGTTGTACAGAAATGTTTTCTCAATGCTTTATTGCATAGTGCGAGCAACAAAAGCAAAGACAGTTGAGAAAGTCTAGTCCAGTGGTTGGATTTTTTGGTATCTCTGTCTAAAAATTGAAGTCAATGGCCCTCAGGCCATCTCAACTACCATTAGGACTAAAGTGAGAGCTACAAAATCAGAAACAGGTGAGAGAGTTTAGTTTACTTTCTGGGTTTTTGGTGTCTCGAAACTACATAGAAATTCAATTCAATTGAAATTAATGACCTTCAAGCCATTTCATCTACCAAATCTAGGACAGAGTTAGAGAAGTTAGAGTAAGAGAAGTCTAGTCAAGAGCTACTCAATTCAAATCAAGGGCCCTGAAACCATCTCAACTACCGTAAGAACTTCAACAGTCAGCCTCTGTCTGTGCTTCTGATCGGCTTAGATTATTCAACATGACACCACTTGAACTGAATTTCTGTATCAAAACTGAAAGAGTTCAAAGAGAAAATACAGAGATATTGAAACTTTCCGGAACCATAGGTTCCATAGGCCCATGCTGACCATGTGGCTGAAGTTATACATAGAGCGCTGAGTAGTACTTCTTTCAAATGTGTGCAGTACAAGCTGTAGTTCCACTTTGACGTCTGAAAGTGACCAATATGAGATGCAAGAATAGCTTACCAGAAATTCAGTCAATGAACCAACTTCTTGATGAAGTTTTGCTGATGATGATAGTTCAACTTATGCTGCTTTGCTCCGACCAGAGACGAATCCAGACCTCAAAAAGCAGCAACTAGATTCTTGTTGTGCTGGACAATATCATTCCAAGTGTTCTCTGATTATGTTATATCATATTCTCTCTTCTTCTAATATTTCTATACTTCTACACTTCTGTGAAAATCGTTAATAGTGCAACACAAATGCGCCTAAAGGCTCAACTTTTTCTTCTGGCTTCATTTCATTCGGATTTTAAGCTTATTTACATTTCATATTTATGTGTTTTTATGTTTTTCAATTAATTTTAGTTTATAAAAAGCTTTAAAAAAAAAGGTTTCGCTATAAAAAAATATATAATTAAGGTAATGTCAAATTTGTGCAATTTGTTCCCATTATGTACGTTTTAAAAAATGTAGTTAAAAGAAAAAGCATAAGACCCGCAAACAGCAAACCAATCACGTAAATGTATTTAACACGCTTTAAAAACTGATAAAAACATTAAACAAAAATATTTAAAAACAAAAATAAAAACATATAAATTGAGAAAAGTGAAATTAATAATTTATAAAGAATGAAAATATGAATTAATTGAAAATATTCGCAAAATATTTTTTAAACCGCTTAAATACTTTTGAGAAGGCAAAGTGAACGCCGACAAGCATCCTTTGTTTGCTGAACAACAACTTATGCGTGCACACATACATACATATATATACACATACATACATATACATATGTATTAGTATTTATATATAATGGTAAACGGCATAAAAATATACATATTAACACATTAACGATTCATTTATGTATGTAAGCCAACAGAATAAGGTTAGAGTGGAACATTTTGCAAATTAAAACAACAAAAACAAAAACATGAAAACAACAAAAACAGCCAAACACAAAAGCAAGCAAAAGCAAAAAAGCAACGTAAAATTAATTAATAAAGCATATTTACACACACACACACACACACACGCATCTACATACGCTATTTGCATATGGCATAAAATATTTATGTATGTGGTAGTTGATTTATTTTCGCCGTTTGCAGTGATTCACTCATTTCACCATTGAACATGAACACAAAAAACATAAATTTAACTATTAATATTGAAAAAAGTAAAGTTTTCTTTAAATGGAAAAATAAAAAAGAAAAAAAAACCAACTGTTATTGTTTCGCTAACAACGAATGAGCGCAAGTGGAGGAAGATGCAAGCACGCAATGCAAATCTGCATTATTTAAAAATCAACTCAAACTCAATTATTAAACATAATTTGTAAAAATAGCAACTTATAAAAAATTTGATAACAACAAAAATTCGCATTAGATGTCAAAAAACCTTTTTTTGTATTTATGTATTTTATTTTTGTTGTTGTTTTTCATATATGAATGTCGTGGGAAAATGTTTTTAAAAACCAATTTTAATTCGCTGAAAAAATTTTAATTAATAAAAAAAATTTATTTAATTTTTAAAGTATTTATGGCTTAACTAAATTTGATATTAGAATTTATATTACATTAGCTTAAGCACTAGAAGCATGTGAAAGCGTTAAATAAAAGCGCTAAAGAGCAATGGCAGAGATTTGAAAAAGAAAACAGAGAGAGGAGAAATAGAACAGGGAGAAGATAAAGAGAAAAGAGGAAAAGAAAAACGCAAAAGCTTAGCAAAAAAACTGCGACAAAGTGTTGCGAATAACGAAATTGTGCGGCAAATTACAAATCAACACAAATCTAGACAACAAATTGGGCCCTAAAATACTGTCACATTTGCACACACAGTTCTTGGACACATGCGACATTATTTTAGTGTGCGAAATAATGCCGCAAATTGCTAATTTAAACTTTACAAAAAATACAAAATGTTGAGCACAATCATGTTTCAATCGACAAAAATTTAAAAAAATATTGAAAGCCCACTAAGACAAATGCAATGCGAGCACACAAAATGACAAACAACGTTTAAGAAAATAAATAAAATATAAAAACAAAAAATGACATTGAAGTCAACTTTCGGTGGCTGCAATTGTACGTGTAATGGGGTAAAAGTGCTGAAGAAATTTAACGCAAAAAATACCGAAAGAAGAAGAGTAAATAAATAAATCACAATAAAGACACACTGATGAAATACTTAAATTAAAATGGCTTTATTTTTGTTGTTGTTGTTAAATTTATGCGCATAGAAGTGAGTAGAATTTTGGTAAGAAAATTTTCCAAACAAATTTCAACAAGTTTTCATAGACATTGGTCGAATCTTTAAAGAACTTTTGTGACTCAAAGTGTTGTATTATCTTTTAAAGGAAAATATCGAGTAACTGCCTTTAGGTGCTTTCGAAGACATTTACTTGTTAAGTAAAAGTGATTTTTATAATCATATGGAAGAAAGACTATGCGTGGGATTCAAAAACCAGGTCGAGTATCAAACAGTAGAGGCAAAAAAGCATATTAAAAATTCAGAAATGCAGCTCTTCATTTACCCCCTCCGGGACATAGTCCTCCTGCACTTTCTTCTGGACGTTTCCCAACCGTTCATCCAACTTGGGACTTTACGACTTGCAACTTATCGAATACCTGAGATAGCAGGAATAGTTGCGTTTGACTGCAATTGGACAACGGGTGCAATATTTGTTGTCCTAAAAATCTTCCTCTTATAAGAAAAATTATAAGAAAAATGTCCTTCTTAAAAATCTCATTCTCTAACCGGTGCAACTTTCCATTTACCCTGCTCCCGTAGGAGTCCCTTGTAGTTCCTGGAACCTAAAAATCTATTGTCGGCGATCAAAAATTTGGTCATCCCAGTCTTTACGATTCTGAAGGATGTTATCATACAAATAAGTCTGCCAAATTTCAATAAAACAAAATTTCTCAAGCATTCTTCTGGATTTTGAAGGAGTAGCAATGCTAAAAACCCATATTTGTGAGGTGACAGAGAAAGCAGCAAACTGCCAAGCAAATAGTACAACTCATCAGATCTAAACCAAATTTCAACCAAAAAATAAACGTAACCCGCATTTGCAAACAGGAACTTTAAAAATACATTTAGAGCTCATCACATATTCAAAATCGTACAATGAAATTACATGAAGCTTTATTGACCCCTTGAAGCATCGTCACCCGCATGAGAGTCTCTTTAAAAAATACCAACGAAGATCTTTCAAGAGCCATTACCTGCACGCTGGAACCTCAAAACATCATATATTTATTTCAATCTTGTGCAAATACTTATATAGACGATTTAAATTTAAATTAAAAGCTGTTATCTACGATTGTTCCATGTATGAAAGACGGAACCCTACATAAAAGAAGAATACGTTATGATTGTGAAAACAATCAATTTATTAGAGCAACGATTGTCAGACAGAATTATCTTCCGAAATTCAACTGTCAACTGGTCATCAAGATCGTACGATTTAATGCCGTGTGATTTTCTTTTCTTTTTTCTAGGGGAGATTTGTAAAATGTCATCAAACTTTTCATGCATATATCCCTACTTTAATATCTCTTAGAAAAAAATTGCACGGCCATAACTTGCCAATACCTGCCAGACAACGTATTTAAAAATATTTTTTAGAACATCTTTTATGTAATATCTCGCATGCAACATCTCGCATGCAATATTTCGCATGCAATATATTTTTTTAAACTTTGCATTTGATGCATTTTTTTAACCAAACGTTATAAACAATCAATCAACAAGTGCTCGTGCACTTATTGGTATTAGAAGCTGTGGCGTGGCGTGACGTCTGTGATGAACTTAATGCCCGAAGTCAGAGGGAAATCGCAATTTTTTATCTGGCACAATTTTCACTCAACCGCTTCAAAGTTAATTCAGGTTTAGAAAAATCTTTTTTATAATAACTCACAAATTTTTTCTCATAAATATTCCGCATAACTTTCACCAGATAACCAAACATCTCTCATACATATTTCATACAGTAACTCTCATGCAATTTCTCTTATATAACAACTCGCATGCAATTTCTCGCCTGCACCTGCTGAACTTTCAGTGATTTATTATTGGCTAAACTAACACTACCGAAAATAAACCTAATTAAATTCAACAAATTGCAATATTCTATTTCTCACGTATGTCCGCCCGTACCCCGCCCCTTCCTGTCCAATTCGACACTGCAACAACACACCTTCCAAGTGGCATTCAATTTCCACATACATTAGATTTTATATGCTTCAGTGTCACCTCCAATGCGGCCAAACTTGCACAAATATTGAATTTCTGTGCGCACAGCCGCTCGTTCATAAGTGCGAATATCAGAAGCTCGACTGGTCCAATTCCCCCCTTCCGGCCAATACTCCATGGCCACTACCATCTCAGAGGCTGTGCATATTATTTGAGCTGAAATTTAAACAAATCTCAGCATAGACGAAATTGAATTTTGCACAGCAAAATTTTAGCAAATTAAATTAAATTTGTAAAATCCGACTGGCAGCAAACTGGGCTGGGTGCGCGTTGTAGGGCTTTGGCAGCGTGGCAGTCAGCCTGGCAACTGTTCAAATATGCAACAGTTACAGTACGCACCCGAACGGTCGTCCGTCTGCGCACCACACCAAACCCAAACATCCAAACGTTGGTTTAGCTTTACTGCGAACGCGTGCTGGTGTTTGTGTTTGTGCGTGCGCGCTGGCAGCGGCGTGCGACGTACGGCAGCACTGAAGACGGCAAGGCGGCAACGTGCGGGCTGCAACGATGGCTTGAAACCGAAATGAGTATTTGATCCTTTTTATATCCTCAATGTTTGTCAAAACAGATGAGGTTCACTTTACGTTGGCTCAGCGTTGTGCTGTGCGCTGTGCGATATGTGCAATGCCAGAGCGCCTCAATGTCGGCTACGCATTCACCAACAGTGCTGCGTTGTGTGCGGGTGTGTGTGTGTTTGTATTTGAAATGTGTGCGCGTGTGGGTGTGCAGCTGTCTGCAGCGGAAATGACGCTCGTTGCTGGTGCAAAAACGTAAACGAGAAGCTAAATGTGATTCACAACGGCCACACTTCTTTTATGCGCTATCGAGGCTTTGTTTTCATTGTTGCAACTGTTGTTGTAGCTTTGTGAATAAATACCGGCATGTGCTTGTGCTTCTGTGTGTGTGTGTGTGTGTGTGTGTGAGTGGCGCAGCGTCTCATTATTATTTCTAAATTACTTACATTTCATTTCTCTGACTCTGTGCGCATTTTATTGCCCCATGCACCCAACCAACACCGGCGAGAATGCCGCCAATGACTGCCCCATGCCCTGCGGCCAATGCGCCAGCGCCGCACACCTGCTTCTCGAGCCAGCTCCGGCAGTCAGCCAGCTTGGGTGTCGCTAACGTCTGTCGCTGCTTTCAAGTGTACGCGTAGAACAGTCGTTGTCCTGGCAATTGGATGGGAGCACGCGGCGCCGGCGTTGTTTTCGTCTTTTTTTTGTCTTGTTTTTGGTTTGGTTTGCTCGCTAGCGTCGGTGTTGGCAGTGCCAATGGGGGGTATTGGTGCCGTGCGGCGGCATTTACGAATGCGAGGGATTTGAAAATTAATCAAACGGTGCCCAGCTGCGTCCTGGCGAAATTGCGACAGCGCTCGCGTTGGCAGCAACTTCAGTGGTGTTGGTGTGCATGTGTGTGTGTGCGTTTCTGTCTGTATGTGTCTGTGTGTGTGTGTGCCACCCGCTATGCTTTTCCACATTTTCCGAAGCCAGTACGCACTTTTCACTGCTTTTCCAGCTTTGCTTTCATTTGGGCCGCTTTATTGTTTGCTCTTTTGGCTGCGCGTTCTCTCTGCTTTGTGTGAATTTTTTGCTGTTGTTTCTTTGTTTGTTTGTTTGCTTTAGAGTTATACTTTTTTTTCTAGATATGCGTTGCTTTGTCTCAGGTAAATTTTGTATTTTCGGTGGGAATTTGAAAATTTTACGATGGCAGATTTTCATAATGAATTACGTAATGAATTGAACATAAATGGAGATTTCAAGGGGATTTTCTTTTATGAAGTTCAAACGAAAGTACGACAAAAGAAACGTTGAATTTTGAGTATTTACATAAAGGGCGCCTTAAAGTATGCAGCTACTTTTGGTTGGACAGGCGGGGAGGGTGGAATCGACTTGAATTTAAATACATATATGAAAAATTTCGAAACTTGAGCAAAGTGCTTAAGTTTTTGTTGTTGTACTTAGAGTGTATTGTTGGGAGAGTTGAAAGTTAAAGAAGATATAGAGAACTTGACAAGAGGATATAAAATGTATTCGAAAATTTTGTCACAAATTAGATACAATTGGAACTGAATAAATGTGAAGAAATTAAAAGTTGAAAAATCAAAAGTTTGTTTTCAAAAATTCTGAAAAGTAGAAGGGGATATTTGGAAAATTTGCCAAATTGCTTGTAAGAGTTTTACAAATTTAATTGAATGATGCGGAACAGAAACAAGTAAAGTAAAAGTAAGCTGTTTCAGATTATAAGTTAAGTAGACAGATAAAATTTGAAAAAAATTCATAAGCCAGTGAAAAACTTAGAATTACATTTAGGGTGGAAATTTGAGATGACATTTGAGATATATTATTTGATAACCCCTCTTATTACGTACGCCACTGTAACATAAATTGTATAGAAATTTCAATATTCCGCGTCTTAAAACTCGTTTCAAGCATAGTGAAATCAATAAAGTGTACCAGCAATTGTCAAAGTGCCAATTTATTTGCGCCAGTTCGATTAACCTATAGTTTTGTTGTCGCTAAAAGAGCACAAAATTTAAAATTGACTTTCAGTACTGCAGAAATATATATTTTCGTAATGTATTTTATGTTAGAAAAACATAGAAACTGCATTGCCGGTCGATTTTTTGCAGAGATAGCACGTTTTTCCTGGCACGTAATTGCGTTTTTGTGTCAGTTTTGGTGCAGAACGTATTTTCAAACAACAATTAATTTAGAAATGTTTTCATACAGCACATACGGGTTATGAACTCTGACATTTGTCAGCATAATGACAATAACTCTCAGAAAATAAGTGTACGATGAAGAGAGAGTTCCTGCTATCTGGCACAGTTTATTAATTTCACTATGGTTTCAAGCAGTATTCCTGTATAGTTTTTTCTCTCAAAGCTGTCACCTTCATCTTTATTAAACTTCATAATAATTAGCAATTTTCTTTTCTAAAATCATAATCCATGTTTTAATGCAAATTTTAGTGTAAGTATGTGTTGAGGATCAAAGCTTCTTGCCACAGCCAGTCTTCAACAAAAATCTTCTTAGAACCACAACAAGGCTTAAATGGCGCAAAGCAAGTCCTAAGACTGTTTAGTAGAATCTATATTTTTTTACTATTCAGCATAGAAACATACATTTTAACAAAGTATATAACAAAAGTCAGTAAATTGAATAAAGAAAAACACTAAAATTCAAAGATTTCATGCAACTAAAAGATTAAAATTGCATCTTTGGACAAGTTGTTGAATTATCAGCACAGAAGCGAGATACATTTACAAATATATTGAACGCTTGAGTAGTTTTAATTACCAAACAAGCAGCCCTATGCATGAATAGCGAACAGATTCTGGTCTAAAGAGAGTCTCAAGACTACACACACACCTCCTAGACTTCAGGGGAAACTATAACGCATTCACGTTCTTACTTCAACGCTTTCTTCAACGATTTCTGCCACAACTGTGGATTCCGTGATTGTAGCAAACGATTTCAAATCAAAACTTGGTAACTTGGTAACTTTGCGTCTCAATCAAAGACTAAGGACCTCAATTTTTTCTTAGTGATCACCATGGGTCAGCTAACTGACCCAAGTGAGTTCAAGCTGCCACTTCAGTCTAACTTCACTTAATCAAAACGAAAGCTTAATGCAATTTTATTTTAGCGAACAAGAGTCAATATTAATTTCAAGCTAAATAAATTGAATTTTTAACTACACCTTCGAGGACTTGAACATTTCAAATTTACAGCATTCCTCTCATTTATTTCGTCGAACAAAATAAACAGCAACAAATAAAAACGCGAATCCATTGCAAATGCAAACAACATCGAAGCAACGGACAGCTTCAGCCACAACAGCGTCTAAATAAAAATCGTATTTTAAGTACATAAGGCCAGGTTAAACAAAAAAATTGAGCCAACAACCTTAAATCCGCGGCGACTACAATGTTTTCACCGTGCGACAAAAATTAAAAAAATTGTTCACACCGGAAAAAATCCATATGGGCGTGAAACTAGAGGCGAAACATAGTAATACTGCGTGCTAGGTTTTTAATTTCTATATCCTTTGTCCTTTTAAAAGGACTTCAAAATTTTGAAGGGGATAAAAAATAAAAAAATACTTATAAAAATATACACTTATAAAAAATACTTAACCTTGTTGGAATATAGCGATATGTATATCAAATGAAAGAGGAAAGGCTCAAGAATTTTAATAAAATTGATTTGTTATCCATTTGTAAAAACGGATATGAAAAAGGTACTTTGAAAACTGTAATCCTTTATATCCTTGAAAATTTATATAGAATTTTCTTGAAAAGTAAGTATATTAAAACCCAGAATCTCCTTGATTACGTGTCAAAATTGCATTACTCTAACTTCATTGGTTTGAAAGTTATTATTATAAAAGTTATTATATTAAAAGGCGGAAGCTGCAATTCAAATTAAGTACAAAAATTCTAATTTATTTGTGTATTAGTTTTTTAAATAATAAAAAGACACAAAATCAATGAAGCGAGAATAATGAAATTAATTGACATACTTACTTTTCAAGAAAATTGTATATAAATTTTCAAGGATATAAAGGATTAAAATTTTCAAAGGACTTTTTTCATATCCTATTTTTACAAATACACCCATACCTCGCTATACGGCCGCTCTTTATACGGCCTTTCGCTATAACGGCCTTCTTCAATTAAGGCACGTTTTCGATTTACGGCCTAAAATGTTTCGCTATAACGGCCAAACAAAAATTTTTTCGATGTCGATATATCACGTTTCTCGGTAACGTTTATTTTGTGGGAAATATTTTTTCCGTTGGCAGTAACTATTGTGAATTGGAGTTTTTTTTCCCGTTGAATGATAACTATTATTTTGCAATATATATTTTTTACGTTGAAAATACCGGCACCAATGCATTTTGTATGCAAAACTTATCCAAGTTCTGAACCACTCAAGTTCTAAATCACGAGCACACTCACCGGTGGAATAACAGATTCAAACGTTACCGAGCAACGTAAAAAGTATTTTTCTCTCATAACAGTAATGCGATGACGTAAAAAATATTTTTATGTAACATGAAGTTCTTTCATTTTTGTTTCTATATTTTTGTTATTATTATAAAAATAAATTATAACATTGTTATAAAAATAAAAAAAATAAATTTGGAACCGATCCCATTGAATTTGTATGAATTTGTATTAAAATAATTGATTCCTTATACGGCTTTTCGCTTTGCGGCCAAGTTTCGTGGAACGTATCTAGGCCGTATAGCGAGGTATGGGTGTAGTTAAAAAATTAATTTTATTTAATTTCTTGAGCCTACCTTCTTTCATTTGATATATGTATATATCGCCATATTCTAACGAGGTTAAGTATTTTTTATATTTTTTTTTCTTTTGTATCCCTTTCAAAATTTTGAAGTCCTTTTAAGAGGACCAAGGATGTAGAAATGAAAAACTGAGTACACAGTGTTACTATATTTGGACTCTAGTTTCACGCACATATGGATTTTTCCCGGTGTGAAAAATGCTGTCGCACGGTGTTTTCTTTGGCCGCCACCACAACGGTCACCACTGCTTGTCGACTGTTGTTAACGTTGTTGTTGCGGCTATGCCAATTGTTTGGTTTATTTTGTTCTTGTTGTTGTTGCTGGGTTTTTTTTTTTTCAATTAGCATCAATTCGCATTTCTAATTCCGCCCGCATTCAGAGCGACACTAACCGCACCATAATTACGCATCTCCACGCAGCTCCAGCTGCACAGTTGGGCGCCACCAGTCAGCAGCAACAACAACAATAATAACAACAATAACAACAACAACAGCATTTGAATCCAACGCAGCGAAACGGCAACACGGAAAAGACAATAACGTTGGCAATGGCAATGGCTGGAGCAGCAGCAACAGCAGCAGTCAGTAACAACAAATGTGGCATTTCCGTTGGGATTAAGCGAAACGCGTAAAGCGTATAACAACTGGGCAGAGTGGCGCATCAGTTCGACTTGCAGTGGACAGAGTCGAAAGTGGCGGCGGCCGAGCGCGCTGGCTGGTTTAGCGGCAAACGCCACAAGGCCGCAGATGTCGCATCGTCGCGTCGGTGCGGTGCACAGCTGTTTAAGGATTTAACGATGAGTCAAAGCGACTCCTTGGGGAATTGCGTGTGCGACAGTGCGTGCGCGTGGGTGGGTGTGTCTGTGTGCGTGCGAGTGCGAGTGCGTATCTTCGCGCTGATGTCCGAAGCGCTGGCTGCTGCTCCACGCAGCCTCCACGCAGCCTGTGGAAGCAACCGTTGGAATTAATAAGTTTATTTGCCGTATTGTTGTTATTGCAGTTGTTGTTCTTGTGCAATTACACAAACACTAATTCATGGCACACATTTACTGCTCGCCCACTTACTACGGTTGGCGCTGCCGCTACGTGTCCATCTTCAAGTTTTGTCACAAGTTTGTTTCTATTTTTTTCACTTTCTGTGTCTTTTATTCGATGTTTATGTACATTTTTAAGCACACCGTTAATTACTGCAATTTATTACGCATGAAACGCATGCTTCCTCTTACCAGCGCCGACAAATGGGCAGTCACAATACCGGCGTTCGACCGCAGAAACAATGACTTTTTTTTACAACCAAAAAAAATTGTCAAATGTAAAACTCAAAGCTTAGAGGATAGCAATCAGTGATGGAAAACCGCAAAAAAAATGTTCGCGCTATCTATTAAAAATTCTGCAAATCAAATGCGGGCCAACTTATTAAATCTGCATTTCATTAGCCCGCATTCACAGTCCCACATCACATGTAATCCATACAGATTTAACAAAAAAAAAAACACTCACACGAAAAAAACTAATTGACATTTGTCGAAGAACCGTACTCGCAGTCGGCGATCGCCTTTAAAATCCCTAATCCGATTTTGCGGTTTCGCATGCACAGTGCGTTCCCGGCCCGCACGGCTGACAGCACTTTAAGAAAATTGAATTTCAGCTGCGTGTTGACTTACGCTCCGAACCCCCAAGTGCACCAGCCACACAACCCCGCCAGCAGTATGGCCCCCTTCCCCTGTTATGATTAAACTTTCACCCTCTGTGCATTGCTTGCCAGCCGACTGGCAATGCTTTCGTTGTTGCATCTTTTTCGGCCGCCTGTCTGTTTGCCGGTCGGTCGGCTTGTCTTATTAACTCACCGCCAGTTGTGCCAGTTATCAATTTCCACCATTAAACCCAATTCGCATACAAGTCGGCCAACTTAAAAGCAATCAAAATCATTGATATTGGCCTTTGATAAGACGATACCGGCCAGTCGGCCGACAGGCCGTCAAGTCTGCGCGCGGTTATTCCCCTTTCAGCAAAAGCATGAAAAACAAAGCGGAAAAAAATACAAAACAAAAACAACAACAACAACAAAATGGCAGCATGTGCAAGCGGAAAAAAATCCAAAGCCCCAACGAAATCCCAGCACAATCTTTGATTTAGAAAACGTCAGACAGCAAAGAAAACAATTCCAATCCCACCGGATGAGTCAAAAGCAATCTCAATAAATAGAATCAAATAAGAACAAAAACAAAAGACTGTGCAAAATGAACGCAAAAACCCCAAGCAAAACAAAATGCACACAAAATAAAAACAAAATCAAAGCAAGGAAAACAGCCAAAGCAAAACAAAACAAAAAAACCAAAGTTATAAATCCCCAAACGGCCTAGAAAAACCCTACCAAGGGGTAAGAATCCATGCTACTTGCGGACAGTAGAACGACCAAGTAAGGACAGTTTAAGCAGGAAAAAATTGCAAAATGCTAAGCCTGAAAAAATATGCGACTATATGTCTACATAAGTCCAATGTGAGGGTGTGTTGGTGTATGTGTGTGTGTGTAGTGGAAGGCAATGACAAAGGGAAGGGAGACCAAATTGTCATCACACATGAGCTTAGCGAACAATTTGCACTCGACCACCAAAGAAGCTAAACAGCTGCGCGCCAAGCGATCTCGCGAGCATAATGACAATGAAAATATTTGTTATGGTGTTGGTGAAAATTTTTATGGAATTTTAATGCATTAATTGAAGCAACTAGCAACTGCTGTGGGTGTATAACCCTTTGCGACCCACGAGATTGCTTTTGGCTTCGACGAGATTGATCACAAAAAGGTTACACATTCAATTGTATTAAATTTGTTTCCTTTTTTAATTTTTTACAGTGTTTTTAAAGTTAGATCGCACAATTGTATATGCTGGGTCGCAAAGGGATAAATTAACAGAAATGTTATACAGGAAGTAAGACAAATTGTAGTGAGAAGTCAGGTCAAAGTCTGAAATTTTGTTTACAGATTTTCGACATTGCACAATAATTCGTTCCTTAGACAAAATTCCAAAAATTTATAGTCTCAGAATTTAACGATTTTGATGTAATTTGAAAGATAAAACCTAAACCCTAACAACTAAGAAACCCCAAAAAAATCTGTGCGAAAAATTAACTAGTGCAAGTGCAAAAACTGCTCAAAGTCGGAACTTTTTTCACAAATAAGGTTAAACACATGTTTTCTGTAAAAATTCAAGGTTAGCAGGAAGTTGTTAAAACTTTCAATATATGTAGATCAAGAAGTGATGTGGACATTTTCGTTTTTAACTTTTTCACCTGAAAATTGCCAAAACTTAGAGAAAAATATCTAAAACTATGTGAAAGCATGTTCCCGAATTTTTTTTATTTCAAGAAGCATTCTTTCTTTGTCCGATAATACAATTACATCCTTCAATATCTGCCGATGTCAGAAAATAATTCAATTTGAAAAGTGGTCTAAACACCTATTTTTCAACAAAATATATTTTATTTATCCCTAAAAGTATGCAATAAGCATGACAAATGAAAAAATCTGCACAAATGCAAAACAAACATCAATTATTATCGTTTTTATTGCAAAACTAAAGGGTCCTCATACTATTTCTGTTGCTCCTTGCAATTATCAATGTTGACGTAACAATGTAAAATCTGCAAAGTCTAGCCAACAGCCTTCGTGCTAAAGCTTTTCAAAAATTACGAAAATTGCAAATTCAAGTCTCAGGCAGTTTAAGAAAAACAAAATGGAGATTACAATCAGCAGACCATGATTAACTAGTACAATGGACGTCCAGTATAACGAACTTTTCATTTAACGAATTTTCGATTTAACGTACGGCCCAATTTTTTCCATTGATGGTTCGATATTACGAACGAAAGTGAAATTTGCCATTCGATATAACGAATATTGTTGTTGTTTTTAACCCTTCGAATTGTTTTTATTTGAGCATTCACATTCTTTAAAAAAACAATGAATGTTTGGTGTTGTAAGGTACCTCAATTGTTTTTGTTTTTGTTACGTTAAAACTTTCAAATTTACGTCAAGTTATCATCATTTTCAAATTCAGTTTGTATGCATTGCTGATCATTTTCACAGGATTTTTGTTGCGTTCGGTCGGGTTTTTTCTTTTAAAAATTTAAATTTCAATAATCAATCAAGAAAAATGTCCATAAAGAAAAGTTTACTTGCGGTAAAGAGGCAATGGCGCATCGAAGACTTTTTCACTGTACACACATAGCGATATTTGTATTTTGAAAATGCTGGAATAAAACAAGATATTTATTCAAAAACTGAATATGTGACACTTATTTCTTTAACAGGGATGGTTTAAAAACAAAAAATATCGATCGATTTAACGAATTTTTCGATTTAACAAATTGGGGGTACAACATAAGATTCGTTATATTGGACGTCCACTGTATACACAATTTTATTGAGTACCGACCACTCCTTCTAATTTTGTCCCGCGGTTGTATGGAGTCGAATCACTGCGCATTGAATCACTCAATATTTTCGTAAAAAAAAATATTTTTTAATGAAAGCCATTTGCTTAGTGTCCAAGTGTTGCTAAGTGCTGCTTTTACTACTTTTGCTACTGTTTTTTAAAGCCTAAATAGTCGTTTCTTTAAATCGATGATCTCAAACTGTATGGAATACAAATTTACCTATGCATTAACTACAACATTGGATAGTTTAATACACATTTTGAAACCCCCAATTCCCTCCATTCATGAACAAAAGTGTACGCACAGCATTCACGGCCGACCACTTACCGCCTACCACTACGAGCATTCGCACTTTAGCGCCGCTGCTCTTATCCGCCAGCCCCTAATAGAAACTAATATGCCCACCATTACTCATATTCAAGTATCACGCCACGTATATTCACGCCATTTAGTCACGTTGCAGTGCCATCTACCGGTGGCAGTGGCAGAAGTCAGCAGCGACACCAACAGCAACAGCGACACAACCCCCAAAGCAACTTGTCGCATTATGCGCACCTTTCTGGTCATATTTCTTTCACATCTCTACTTACAAATGCATTTCAATTTAATTCAATGTTTGTCTTACCGCGACAGCCGTCCTGAGCCGCAGCCCCTTCCTCCAGACTGACGGCAGTGATGTGCCACCAACTCACCAACGAAACAACTCTCAAGTTTGGGGTGTGTGTAAAAATCCACCTTAGGCGACCATTTAGCTTAGGAGAAAAAAAACGCCTTCAACTACCGCCGCGTATCGGCGACCCTTAAGTGTGGCCGTCGCTGTGCCGCTTTGTCGCACACAACGTACACACTTTTTATGTCTTGTAAAAGTAACATTAGTAAAACCAAACAACACCAAAAATGAGAAAATAAAAACACAAAAATAAGCAGTGCGGGCGCCGGCATCAGTCAGACCGAAGCGAACTAAAGCCTATCTTAGGGCCATAAAACGAACGACAACGACGAAGGCAACGAAACGTCAACACTAACACTAATGCCAACGTGAACGTGAACGCGAACGCGAACGACGTTGTCGAGTCGCAGTAGTCGAGTCGTAAGCAAATGCAACAGTCGTAATGCCATTTTAACACCTATGGGAATTTTTTACTACACTCGCGGCGCGTGGGCGGGGATGCTGCCGTGGCTGTTAACATGCGGCCGAGGGTTAAAGGTTAAATTTCGTTTGGCTTCAGTTTTCGGGGGGTGCATAAAAACGAATTGGCTATGGTAGTTTTACACGTGCCGCACACGTCCCCCGCACAGGAGCGTGGCCTGCTGCAAAGCCACAAAAATGGGTAATAGTATTTGCTGGCTTTGTTGTGTAGTCTCCGGTGCTCGCTCGCTCGCTCGCTCCCTCAATCAGCCAGCAGCCACCCATATGCCGTGAGTGCGCTGCCTGCGGCCAGCCTGAGGGTGTGCGGAAGCGTGGGTGCTGCTCGTTATCCCATGTCATCAATAACACCAAAATATGCGCTTAAAGTCAACGCCCTTTGCGCCGCTGCATTTCACCTTTTTCCGCGCACATTTTTTTCAGCTTTCGAAATTGGAACATATTTGTATCCCTTTGCTCTCTGGGGACTCACTATTTTCAATACAAAAAATTGCTTGTTTTCTATATGTGCTGTTTGTTTTTTGTTGTTGTTCTTGGCTTGTTTGTGTTTGTAATGCGAATACGTGAAGCGCCCACATGGCGCAGCTTGTCTGTTGTCCAAATATAGTGCAGCGTTTTAGGCTTAAAAGCAGGCATCGCATGTTAACTTGGTACTAGCTGACCAAGAACTCGAAGCGTTGGCGTTATACATAAGTTTAAGTAATATAGTTGCAGTGAAATGTACGAGAGGCGATTTTTTGGTGACCCTATTGATTAATTGCAGCGAGGGAGAACGAGTGCAAAGTATTTGAGTGCTGCATAATTGTGACCATTAAAGAAGTGAAGTTTATGAACCCATGATGACAGAGCTGGCAACCATCATGACAAGTGCTGTGTGCATTTCAGGAGCCAGGGTCTTTAAAGACAAAGCTGGCGGCCATGATGACAAGTGCTGCGCGCATTTCAGGAGCCAGAGTCTTTACTGAGTCTTTATTCTCGTAATTATTGAGCGGCTCTTAATTCGTACAATTGGGTTCAACAACAATTTGGGTTTGCCAGGTAGAGTCGGCATTTATGTATGTATCTCCGGCCTATGGTTTTTGAATTGCAACTTTTTCTTACCTTCCTCCCGAAACTATGCTACGGTAAACTCTGTAAACAAACCGCTAATACGTGAACACAGAAATCTTAATCCAAAGATTTTCAAACTGTATACCGAACATTTTCTGAAATCAAGGAATATTTTCATTCCATGTACAGTAGACGTCCAATATAACGCATTTTATGTTTTACCCCCAATTTGTTAAATCGAAAAATTCGTTAAATCGATCGAAATTTTTTTTTGTTTTAAACCATTCTTCTTAAAGAAATAAGTCTCGCATATTCAGTTTTAAAACAAATATCTTGTTTTATTAAAGCATTTTCAAAATACAAATATGGCTATGTGTGTACAGTGAAAAAGGTCTTCGATGCGCCATTGCCTCTTTATCTCAACTTTTATGTATGGCAATTTCTCTTGATTGATTATTGAAATTTTAATTTTTAAAAGAAAAAGCCGACCGAACGCAAAACAAATCCTGTGAAAATAATCAGCAATGCATACAAACAAATTTTGAAAATGTTGGTAACTTGACGAAAATTTGAAAGTTTTAACGTTACAAAAATAAAAACAATTGAGGTACCTTTCACTTGACAAGACCAAACATTCATTGTTATTGTAAAGAATGTGAATGCTTAAATAAAAACAATTCGAATGGTGAAAAACAACAAAAATATTAGTTATATCGAATAGCAAATTTCCCTTTCGTTCGTAATATAGAACCATCAATGGAAAAAATTTGGCCGTACGTTAAATCGAAAATTGAAAGTTCGTTATACTGGACGTCCACTGTACTTTGATTTTAACCCTTTTAGTGCCGGAGGCCGATATATCGGCTCTTGCTGCACTAGCGAGAAGTGCCAGAGCCGATATATCGGCCCGCGCCTTGTAGCGCTTTACTATTCGCATTGCGGGAGAACTCTATCTCAAAATAATTTTGTAATACGTTATAAATGATCTAATTTCATTACGAGAGAATAAAAAAAATAGTTTTTTTGTTTTAACTCTTTGTGGACGTTTATGTTGTCGGAACTTTTCAGCAGCGTGTTATGTAAGCAACTGTTTGCAGACTCTTGCAAAATAACGTTGCATTGCCGCAGCGAGACGTAGGATCAGTTAGTGTCTCCTCGATCGTTGTTGTGAACAGTATATATTTCTTCCCAGGTGCAGTTTCAAAGCGTCATTTTTGTTATTGCCGTTGTTTTCCACTTTTGTCAAACATTGTTGTTTTTGACAAAACAACAATTAGCAATACAGGATTTCGAAAATTCTATTCATCCTCTATTTCATCCTTAGTATACTGCTTTTTGATTCATGGAAATATTGTTTCTCGTTTGGTTTTTATGAGCATTTTCCCAAACCCTAGTAAAACTATGAAATTCGGCCGGTTATTCTCGCATACGCACCTCTTTTTTGCCCGGCACTAAAAGGGTTAATGCTTTAGCGATATAAAACAGTTAATTATATAAAATATGATGAAAACTATATGCATACATACAGTTGTGTGTAAAATATAAGAATTGTATTAAAGATCACTTTATATTTAGCCCAATTTTTATTTCTGGAACAATCAAAATGTGGGCGTCCAAAATTTATACCAATATAAAAAATGGATACATATAATAAAAAATATATATTAAGAAAACATCAATTAAAGCTCTACAAGCTGTTGAAGCTCGTAGCCAACTTCTGCAAAAATCCTGCAATTAATTTTAAATAATACAACTGCAAAAGCAACTTACTGTCTATAAAATGCTCTATAAAAATATTGATCGTTTTAGGTTCTAAGCCGTTTCCTTTTTTCTTATTCTGCATTTCAACACTGGACTGCCTAAGGATGGCAAATTTAGTTCAGTCTTTTAAGAATTTACTGTCTTCCTGAAAAACTAATCTTGACCGGAAATCATTTAAAAAAAATTGTATTCTTATTTTATATTATAGTTGAGCATTTCGGGACGGTTGGATTGCTGTTCATACCAGTGTTGAAAGCATCCCAGTGTTGAAAGCATATTTTGTTCAGTCATAAACAATCAAATAACAATGAGAATATCATAGTTTCGAAACTTGACTATCGAATACAATTTTCTTTAGGCCTCTGCAAGCCGTTTTTGCCTCACTTAACGCTAAAGATATCACCACAAAGTATCTTTCGAATCATATACTTTTAGAAAATTTTAACAATATATTCGATGCTGGTAATACTCACCGGTAATTGGCAACGCCAACTGTCTGCCCGCAGTTTGTCTTCACAGGTTTCAGATGCCACTTCATTCCGGAACGAACATTCATGCTCCGCACTTTCAACTGGCAACGCCGGCTGCTCGCACAGACGGCAGTGAAGTGAAGAAAAAAGAAAACGTTGACGCGTCCGAAAAATCTGCTGCTCTGCTTTTTTGTTTGCTTTTAATGCATTTTTAATTAAATAAATTCGAAAGAAGTTCTTACTATCGAATGCAGTAAAGTGCAAGTGATTCAGTTGCCGGTAATTGCGTGCGTCGCGTTTGTGAAAATAGATACTTGCAATTGCTACGCCTGCACCGAGTACCACCCCGTCTTCCGCGTTCGCACTGTTCGTCAACGAGCGTTTTCATTTCAACTTTTTTTTTTATTTCGCAGCAATTTTTGTTGTACTACTACACCGACCGCTGCTGCGGCTGTCTCTTGTATTCCCAGCGACTGCAACTTTTCATTTTGGGTGAAGTGGCGAACGCCAATGTGAAACGAAACAAAAAGTGAAGAAAATGTAGAGAAATTCCTACGGCTCGATGAAAAATGTAAAAACGGGTAACACAACGGCTGCAAAAGGCAAAAATAATGAAAGAAATATGCAATTAAGCGTGAATCTCAGCTGAGGGGAAAATTTCGCGAAATAATTATTATGTGTGTAAAGTGAGTAGTTTTTTGTTTGGTTCACTTTGTTGCAGTGTTTTTTTTGCTACCTTACAAACTGCAAATAAAGCCAATAAGAAAAGTGAAAAATTAAGCTTAGCAAAACGGTGTTGAAATTTGCTGGGCATTTAATTGCTGTTGTTTTTTGTGTCTGCCGTTTGGGGAGAAACTTAATGATTTCCGTTTTGGAACTAATGTTGCTGGCGATGGTGTTGGCTATGCGTTGCGATATTTCAATAATCGACGCCCATGTGTGTTACAAATACGGTGCACAGTGGGTGTGCAAATTTGGTCCATTGCAAAAACAAAACAACCAGAAAAAAACAGTGTTTCCTCTAAAGCAAAAAAAAAATGCGCTTTACCAAATGTCAAATCGCCCACTTGTTTTTCCGCGCACATGCATGCATACATACAGAAAAGCGAATGCAAAATGCTGGTGCTGGTGCCGCCCCCCAGACCGCAGGCCACGCGATTCGCTTCTCACCCACCGTTGCTATTCATTCATGCACAGTGCGCACCCACACGCCGCGGCTCCACCAGTTGCATGAAAATTTCGTTAATCCAACAACAATAGCGTGGCGGCAAAAGCGGTCGCACTAATGGCACTGGTGGATGACGGTGTGAGCCGGGGGCGGGGGCGCATGGGGCCTATTGCTGAAAGCAGTAGTAACAAATTAATTATACCAAAAATTGTAAGCCGTGCCATGTTGTGGTGCGCGATATCTGTTTGTCTCTTGATGGCAGCGACAAATTTATCTTGTTTGTGTTGCGCAGCGCAGCGCACTGAATGGAGCTTGTGTTGGGAGCGCAGATTGACGGCGGAAAATATAATAGTAACAACAGCAAATCTAACAAGTGGGCAATGGCAACGCAACTGCAAAAAAAACTAATAAAATCCCACACAAACAGGCGGTGCTGTTTGCGGCAAAGGCCGCACTCTGCACAGTTCGACGAGTGCATTTTTCTACGTCACTAAATGCAAATAATTAAACAATATTTTTCATGTGCGAACAAATCACTAGAAACTGTTAAATATGTTCCTACTTGATATTCATACCTGTTCAGAGTGCAGATGGGTGTTGCAGTTTGCTGCTGTTTTTGCCCACACACTGGACGTTGAATGGCACGGGGCAACAAATAAAAAACATGTTAAAACAATACTGATAACACTTTATAATTGAAATGCAAAAGGAAATTGTCTTATTGCAAAAAAACAATGACAGCGGCAATAACAGGCTCAACACTAACAAGAATAAGAATCAGCACAAGTGAAAAAAAGAAAAAGCACCGTTGCACGCAACTCCCGTTCCCTTCGCTGGGCTTATTGTTGTAGCGGTCGTCTAGCATTGGATAGAGTTGTTGTTGACAGCTGTATGGCCGCTGGTTCTACAGCCCAGTAGGAAATTTTTGCAACTTCTGCATAGATGTGCTTTATAGATTTGGTTCAAATGGTTCAAAGAGAATTATAAAAAAAAAATTGCCTTTGCATGAAAAATGTAAAAGCCTGTTTGGTCAGGGTCCAGTCCGGTCACATTTTTGATACAGTTGTGTCTGGATATAGTGAACTAATTATTGCAAGGCCTGTTCACAGTATTGAGGTTGTTCACTATATCAAGGCCAACAATTTTGTTCAAAAACTCGTTTTATTTGCTCAAAATAAACTTTTTGTTTTTTGCTTGAAATTGCTTTAAAAATTGTTTTCAATATTTAGAGGCTCCATGTCAAAAATTGGGTGTTCACTATATCGAGGTGTTCACTATACCCAGACACGACTGTTTTAATTAAACGTTTACATTCTACGAATTCGGTAACGTTTGAAAAATTAACTAGTCTCTTTGGCCAGAGTCCAGTCCGGTCACATTTTTGTTATTAATTAAACATTTTCATGCTACGTTGCAGGTTGAGTCCGGCCAATTTTATGATATTAGGTCTGTTTGGCAACGAATAATTTGTACAAATTTTTACTGGATCCTGTTTGTTTACGCCAAATCTCCAGTAACGAGAGAGAAACTGAGAGCGTAAAGTGACTCGAAATGAACTCGGAGGACTTGCAAGTTTTTACTGGAGAAATTTTGTCCAGTAACTTTTTGCCAGTAAGAAGAAGAACAAGAAAAACATATGACTGGCTGCCATATGATCGACTGCAAAGACAAATAATTTTTGCAAAAATTTGGAGACAAATGGAACCAGCAAGGAATCTGTGCGTCCGCAAGTCTGCTGACCTACAACCGTCTTCCTCAGCTTTTCCTGCTGCAGCTGAAAGGACAAAATCGCAGATTGAGTGCAACGAACCATTTGCCTTTTGCACTAAATGTTTGATTTAACTTAAGTTTCCCTACAGCTTCAAATCTGAAACGAAACTTCTAAATGAGCTGTTTCGCCCTTTAACCCTCCTGTTTACACCCTTTTTCCTGTGTATTATGAATGTGCGAAGTCTCACTGGTGTAACCAAGAGTTAAAACTTGCAAATTCTTACAAATTCCTGTTTGTTTACTTTTTTGGATAGTTTGATTTTTGGGAGCGTAAGCTCGCTTACTCTCCTCATAATTTTTACTGGAAATCTTGCCAAACAGACCTATTTACTTAACGTTTTCATTCTACAAGTTTCGTCACTGTCGCTTCGCTAACTCTATCTTTCACTCTTCAATCACTGCCTGAAATCAAATGTGTACAACAAATATTTTCTTTTATATATTTCCCTTTAATGCTTCCACTTATCTGCAGAAAATTGCTCATACCATCGAAAATGTGTATCAATAAAGTGGGCAATTCCAGTTGTGACGATGGTATTTGCCAATATTGCAGTCTACTTTTCGAATACCTCTAACAGCAACAACAACAAATCTCTCATTCTGCAAAGTACAAAACCACAACGATTATCAATCGAATTTTAACCACGCTATCAGTCTGCAGACATAGCAAACAAGAAGGAAAAAAATACAATTCTTAACTGTATATGTATTGTACATTTCTTATGTGCGTTTGTATGTACTCGCTTTTCATGAAACATTTTCTAAGCTGGGTTTTTATCTCCCCCCATAGACTGGAGTCCAACGCTACACACACACACATGCGGCCAGACATTCGTTGTACTTAAATCTGGCTGTGCGCAATTGCACAAAGAATCCGATTGAGAACACATCGCAAACTGTGGGATAAAAGTGACTCAATCAAAAACATTTTTATATTAATAATATTATGCACACGTAACATATGGCAAAATGTATATAAAAAATTCAAGCCTGCAGTCCAGACGGTAAGTGGCAGCCAATGCGCTAAATAATCAGCATAGCTGACGTACTGGAAGTCGGCACAAAATTCCCACCCGCAGAAAAATGGAAAAGAAAGTGAGGCAACTCGCCGAATTTGGCCGCCTGTCCAAATCCAAATGTGAACTGGCAGCGTGCACCCACACCCTCTGTGTCGCATCAATACGAAAATGTTGTGCGACTTGTCGTTGCTTTTGTAGAAACGCTAAATTTGCGAACCAAAGCGCTAAATTTATTTGTTTATTATTATTTTTCGTATTCGTGTAGCGCGTAATATAAATTTGGCCAGTTAGAAGCGGGTTTTCGCAGTGTGCTTGAAGCCATAAATCGTATAACGTTTATTTACGAAGGCAATAAACCGTGACTGGGCACAATGGTGGCCTATAAAACCTTTTCTGCATGATATCTCCTAAAGATTGTGTGCTATTTAGGACATTTAAAAACTGTGGGAGTTTTCTTTGTTGACAAAGTTTGAAACGATTACTGGACTCTTAGAGCGAAAAAACTGCTAAGAAATATTTTAAATTTAGTTTGACAATTAAAGAAAGAGTTGGTTTTGTTGCAAAGCCAAATATTTATTTCGAAACAAATAATTCAGTTTACTTGCAATAAATCACACGGCATATTACTTTTCATATCAGTCTAAATAATTTCGATTTGCGCAATTAAAGTCTGTAATCAAATTTAATCTGAAATGCATTAATCAAACTCATTGCCGCCACTTCAGCCACCCATCTTGAACCATTACAAAGTGGTTTCCCCCATTGTGCTGACCCACCAGCCATCACTGCGCATAGAGAATAAAGTTGAATTGTTACTGTGATAAACGTAACGTCGACAACCGCTGGATAATAAAACCGTTTTTCATATATATTATTTATGTTTTTTGTAGTTTTGTTTTTTTTGTGCGCATAAACAAACAAAACCTGACACGGCGGCTACGCCAACAATGGGGAAGTGGCAATTTACAGGAAAATAAGAGACCGGCTTGCCACTTGTGGCTTGTATTACGCCTAAATAAGCATATAATGGTCTTAAATTATTATTTCAATGTGTGTAACATTGAATGGCGTTTAAGTTAATTCGATTCTGTTTTCTATATTTTTGCAGCACTTGCAGTCGCTGATTGTCAATCGGAAGCATTATATCAAAAAGTCTCATTTAGAATTTTAAAACTCGGATCGTACACAGACAAATCGCCGCCTACACACACACATACTCACCCACAAAACGCAAACACATATTTTACGCATATTAAGCAAAAAGTACATATCACAAGTTAATGTATTCGAAATACCAAAAGCATTCAAAAATCCGAAAATCTTCCATTAACGTGTTTGGCATCTAATGGATCCCTATCATCATATCAGACATCATGTAAGCTGCGCATTTATCATTCACATTTTTTAGTGAAATGTCAATAAATGTGATTTTGTTTACAGTATCCACCGACACGACCAGAATTGCATCAAAAATGCAACCGCGGCTCACATTCGAGTGATACCAGTTCGGCTTACAGTGGCAGTGATACAATGGCCTCAGTATACGGTTCATCGTTGGAGGCCGAAGAGATTGATCTCTCCGGCCTGGTGGAATCCGTGGTGGATTCAGACGAGGAGGATCTGGCAGAGAGTATGGATGTAAGCGTCTTTGGCCATTGATTTTTACAATTGCCATTATTAATGTTTCTTATTTTTCAACAGAGTTTAAATGTCCGTGACGCGGTGCGTGATTGCCTGGAGAAAGATCCATCAGAGCGCACCGAAGACGACGTCGAAATTCTACTCGAGTTCACACAGGGCCTGAAGGCTTTCACAAACATTACGTTGGCTGTGCGCAGGGCGCTCTGCTCGGTTATGGTGTTCGCCGTGGTCGACAAAGCGGGCACGGTTGTCATGTCCGACGGTGAGGAGCTCGACTCGTGGTCCGTGCTAATAAATGGTGCCGTCGAGATCGAGCATGCCAATGGTACGCGCGAGGAACTGCAAATGGGCGACTCTTTTGGCATACTGCCCACCATGGATAAGTTGTATCATCGCGGCGTGATGCGCACCAAGTGCGACGACTGTCAGTTTGTGTGCATCACACAAACGGACTACTATCGCATACAGCACCAGGGCGAAGAAAACATACGCCGTCACGAGGACGAAGATGGCCGCATTGTGATGGTGACCGAGCTGCGTCAGATAGGCAGCAACGATCATGCCGGTCATGCCAATGCGAGTAACACACATGCGGCGGCCACCAAACGCGGCCATGTTGTCATTAGAGGCACACCGGAGCGGCTGCTGCTGCAGCTGGTCGAGGAGAATTCCATGACTGATCCCACGTACGTGGAGGACTTTCTGCTCACGCACCGCATTTTTATTAGAAATCAGCAAGAGGTCACGCAAAAGCTGCTTGCCTGGTTCGAGAACGAAGCTGAGCCGCCGCGCGGCAGCACCGCCACCTCGCAGGAGATACGCGATCGTGTGACGCGCGTCGTGCTGTTGTGGGTCAACAATCACTTTACCGACTTCGAGGCCGACTTCGAGATGATGGAGTTTCTGGAGGTGTTCGAGGCGGGGCTGGAGCACAACAAGCTGCTCAGCCAACTGCGCCTGCTGCACATAGCCTGTGCGGCGAAAGCACGCATGCGCACTTGCACACTGACGCGTTCATCGCGCGACGAGCCACTCAACTTTAACATTGTGGGTGGTTACGAAATGCGCGGCATCACCGCTCCGGGCGGCGGCGGTTGTGGCATTTACATATCGCACGTAGAGCCGACGTCGAAAGCACAAGACGTGGGACTGAAGCGCGGCGATCAAATACACGAGGTGAACGGTCAGTCGTTCGAGCACGTGACTAGCAAACGCGCCATGGAAATCCTGATGAGCAGCACGCACCTGAGCATCACCGTGAAAAGCAACCTGTTGGGCTTCAAGGAGATGATGCACGCAGTGGAGCAAGGTGGCCCCGTGGGCCTTGGCAGCAATAGCAATGGAGCTGGTTCGCTGGGCGCGGCCGCCGCCAAATCATTGCGCAGTCCACGTCGTATCTGCGCCAATGACATAGCCAAACTGCACGGTCGCTCCGATTCTACCGCCGACGATGTGAACAGCAACCGCGCGCACATGGTGCGGCTGAGCTCGGTGGACATGCTGCTGCATGGAAACATCACGCCCACCGACCAGACCGACTGCTGCATGCCCACTACGCCGCCCATCAGCGCACAGCAGCCAACGCAGTCCAGCGGCAATATGGCCACCAACTTCATGAATAACATCTTGCAGAGCGTGAACTCGTCGGCGCGTAAGGACTCCGCTAACCATATGCAGTCGAATTGTGATCCGAACTCAAAAGGCGGCGGTTTCATGACGCTGGCGCCCAAACGCCGCCTGCAGAAGGCGTTGGCTAAAATGAATCTACTACATCGTAACGTGAGTGGCCTGCAGCAGTCCAGCCTGAATGACTCCAGCGATGCGTTGCTGAGCAGCAACACGCCCACAGAGACCATGTCACAAAAGGCCAAACTCACCTCCACCTCCTCGTCCAGTTCCTCCTCGACTGGTGGCGGCGGCGGCGGTCGCCTCTACCAATCGCAGTCAAATCCTGATCTGACCTCGTCGCTGTGCTACGCCGGCGAGGACACCACCTCCATGTCGATTGCCGGCAACACATCCAACTATCTGACCGCCTCGGCACACCGGCCATCGGCTGCCTCCACCACCACCTCTTCCACGCTACCCGACTACCCCGAGCACGTACTGAAGGTCTTCAAGGCCGACCAGACGTGCAAGTATCTGCTGATCAACAAAGAAACTACTGCACACGAGGTGGTTATGCTGGCGCTGCAGGAATTCGGCATACACGACCCCAGCTCGAACTTTTCGCTGTGCGAGGTGAGCGTGGGCGAGGGCGGTATGGTCAAGCAGCGTCGCCTACCCGATCAGCTGCAGAATCTGGCGGAGCGCATCGGCTTTGCGGCGCGCTACTATCTGAAGACAAATGGCATCACGGAGACGCTAGTGCCGGATGATCTGGCACTGGATCTGGTGCGTGAGTCAAGCGTGCACTTTCTGCAACTGAACGCGTACGAGCTAGCCATCCAGTTGACACTGCAGGACTTTGCCATCTTTCGGCAAATCGAATCCACCGAATACGTAGACGATTTATTTGAATTGCGTACCAAGTACGGTGTGCCCATGCTGACCAAATTCGCCGAGCTTGTGAATCGGGAAATGTTTTGGGTGGTCACCGAGATCTGTGCCGAGCACAACATTGTGCGCCGCATGAAAATCGTCAAACAGTTCATTAAGATTGCGCGCCATTGCAAGGAGTGTCGCAACTTCAACTCCATGTTCGCCATCATCTCGGGATTGGGGCATGCGGCTGTGTCGCGTCTGCGTCTCACCTGGGAGAAGCTGCCCACCAAGTATCAACGGCTGTTCTCCGATCTACAAGATCTGATGGACCCTTCGCGCAATATGTCCAAATATCGGCAGCTGGTCTCATCCGAGCTGCTCGCCCAACATCCCATCATACCCTTCTACCCGATCGTCAAGAAGGATCTTACTTTTATACACCTGGGCAATGATACGCGCGTCGACGGGCTCATCAATTTCGAGAAGCTACGCATGATCGCCAAGGAGGTGCGGTTGCTGACGCACATGTGCTCGTCGCCGTACGATCTGCTGGCCATATTGGAACTGAAGGGCCAATCGCCGTCGAACGCCATGTTCTCGCTCAATCAGATGTCCACCTCGCAAAATAATGCCGGCACCAATACGGTCATTGCCGCCAACGCAGGCCAGTCGACAATCAAGCGCCGCAAAAAGTCCACCGCCGCACCAAATCCCAAGAAAATGTTCGAAGAGGCTCAGATGGTGCGCCGCGTCAAGGCCTACCTGAACAACCTGAAGATCATCACCGACGAGGATGTGTTGCACAAGTTCTCGCTCGAGTGTGAGCCGGCCAACAATTCGCAATTTTCCGGCTCACAAACGCACAGCGGCAGCGGCAGCGGCGGTGGCGGCGGCAACTCGTCGTCGCGCAGCGGCGATCAACTGAGTATCTACTCGCACACCTCCTCCTCGTCGGCTCCCAACTCGTCGCTGTCGCTACGCAAACGCCACCCCTCATCGCCCACACTCTCCACCACCAGCTCGACCAGTTCAACCAGCGATCACAATCGTCGCAACATGAACAGCAATTGCCCGAAATTCGGCACAGCCTCACCGCAGGCGGTCAAGAAGATCCTCGCGCTGTCCGAATCGACCAAAGTGCGACCGCATCAGCCGTACTCGCGTCACTCGGCCATGCCGGGCATGCCACCGCCGTCATTGCTCAACAATCCGCATCATATACACGCGCATGCGTTCACAACGCCCGCCGGCATTGCGCTCACCTCGTCCACTTCGCCGAGTCCGTGCTCACATCGACGACTGGCATCGGGCAGCAATTCCATACCAGCAGGTGCGTACAAATTTCTTTCCATAGTTGAACATTAAATAAATCAAAGTGCTGTATTCCAACAGGCAACGTGGTGCCCGTGCGGGCCATACACGAACGCTCACACTCGGATACACCAACACCGCCACTGCCTTCGGTAGATTTGTCAGTGGAGAGCAGCAGTGTGACGACCTTTCGCGACTTGCCGCTACGCAAATCTGTAACATCGGGTGAGTGTATTTTTGTTGTTTTTTTTGAACTTTTGTTTTTTTGTAGTTCAATTATTTGGTTGTTTAGTTTTTTGCTTTCAGTAATTCTTACGCTTACTAACCGATATTTTGAAGCCATTTGGCTGTAGTGTCATTGTAGTTTTAACATAAATTGTTGTCATGCAAGGTCGACGGGGCTTAAAATCAGAGCAGAGTTATTTGTTTTAATGTGCTGCCATCTTAATAAAATGATTTGACTAGGGGAGAATTTAATGTAACAGTTCGGTTGAAAAATGCATAGGGAACTTAACATTAAATGGGCTTTAAAGCTTTGAAATGTCTTTAGGTAGAGCAAAAAATCTGTATGAAAAAGAAAACATGTTTTCAAAATCTTTCGCTGGGAGTCCTATAGACTTGAAATAGATGATTTTTTGTAGTAAAATCTATGATTAAGTTGTATGAGCTTTAAGGTCTGATGGCATAAACCATAAATGAATAAACTGAAATTAAATATTTTTAAAATCTGGGCTCCATAAGCCGAGAAACCCTACTTGAAACCTGCAAATTTGAAGTACTCGTAGAAAAATGGTTTTTAAAAGTTTAATGTTTCTCAAAATCATGCAATTGGCAGTGGCTCCTCAGGGATCTGTGACCCTTAATTATAACGAGGATAGTAGATTTGTCATATAGATTTTATTTATGTTTTTAATTTATTTTATCATTTTTAAAATTTAAGTTGAAAGATGACAAAACCAAAATGGACTTTTGTGTGATTATCTCATGCCAAATTGCATTAATTACATTAATATCGAAGCGTTTATAAGAATATTAACATTAAATGGCAAAAATTAATACACAAATTTTGCTTTTAAAATTTAACAAAAAAAAACTGTAGTTGACGTATCTCGAGAATGGTGTACTTAATTTTTTTTTAAGCTGTTTCAATGGGTTTCAAGTCGAAATATTAGCAATGATTTGCTAGTTGTGTCGCATTTAAGGGATGGCGACAATCTGCATGTTGGTGCGCATTCATGGTCGTAGTTGGTACTGTAGTCATTGGTATTTCCCTCCCACACGCACTCATTTGGAACATTTGATAAACCGCTTTAGACACACTTGAAAGCTGCAAATAATACGACACGCCGCTAATCATATTTTCGCTTCTCCATCCGCCTGCTCTGAGGCCGCACTTTAGCTCTCTCTCTCACGCTGTACACGTATTTGGTGTGGGGCTATGTATGCTATTCGCCTTCTAACCAAGCAATGTTGCCGTAGCTGTTGCTCATCCCCGTCCAGACAACACTATGCTCCCATTCACTTACCCAACATGTAGCTTTGAAATTGCGGCGCTATGACGCCGCGCAACACTGCAATTTTACTCTACATTATTTTCTATTTTATTGCCGCACTCAAACACGCACATTAACTGTTCCATACCAACAACCACACAACTCGCAACAAAATCACTCACATGCGATTTCGATGTGCGACGTGCGTGCGTGTGGGTGTACGCGGCGTGCCACAGGTTCGGTTTCGTCGAGCGACAGCGGACACGGCTCGTATGCGCAACAACATGACACAAATTTCGTTTACACGGCCGCCGATTGCCGCCTGCTGCAGCAGATCTCCAACACGGCCGCGCGCAATTTGAGCAGTCAGTGCGGTAGTACGCCGCCGCCGCCGCCGCTGCCAGCACCACCGCCACCACCACAGTCAGCAGCAGCAGCAATGCCCACACCGGCACCACCACCACCGCCACCATATCATGCCATGCGAAATCCCAATACGAATCCAATGTTCCCAGCAGCACCAATTATTCCCCCCTATGCTGCGGTGCGCTGTGACGCCAATGTTGCTGTCGCCGCACCAATGATCCATCAGAGTCACAGACATTCCAATATGCACGGTAAGTGGGGGGCGCGAGATGTCAAGTGAATCGCGTAGGGACCTCAGAGTTGGGATCTCGGTTCTATAATGTGTAATAGTGGAAATTTAGGCTTTAATTAGACTCTGAATTGACGCATTAGCCTCTTGTCGAAGCAGCAATTATCAATTACAAGTAATAGTTAGGAGCAATAATTTTTTATTTTTAAATTCAATGCAAATAGATGCAAAATTTTTCGTTTATTGAAATCTTTTGTCGATTATAAATACACCAAATTTAATTTAATATAATTTTTATTAAAGTCCAAATCAAATTGAATCAAATTGCATTTTTCTATTTCATATAAATTTCCCTTGAATCTCATTGTCCATGTCTTTTCTATTTTGCAGGTGGTCCCACCAATTTCATGGACGGCAGCAAATGTCCCATGTGTCCCATGCCACCAATGAATCAATGAAGCATTCGTAAATTTTGTGTCAATGTGATTATTATTTAAATGGTTGGTTTATGTTTTTATACAACGCTCAACAAATTATTAATTTCTGTTTGTTTCACATTTCAGAGTTGCCAGCAGTACCAAAAATGGTTTTGGCTGATTGCAAGAATCGCGCAATTTCACACATCACATTTTTGTGCGTGTGTGTTCATGTGCTGCATAACAAATATGAAAACCTCTTCCCACTTACGCAAGGTTGCCAAATACATATGTGAACTTCCATTTTTTAACGTATAAAATCTACGAGAAAACAAAACAAATCCAACCAAAAACCAACAAAACCAAGTCACCGATGCGAAATTATTATGCATAATGTTTGCAAATTCCTAAAAATGAAAGAAACTCAAAAGAAATTATGTACTTCTCGAATTCCAAAATTTATATCAACAGCATTTTTGACTGTTTTTTTTTTATATACTTAAACTCTACCTATTTACTATTGTCTACAACATTTAACTATTTGCCAGTTTTGCGCAAAAATTCCAAACCACACGAATACAAAAAGCAAATTCCTAGCCCTAAGTAATCAGCATACAATTCGTTGAAGTTGTGGCTCGTTATGATGGACTGTACTCTACTTTATATGCAAAACAAAAAAGACAAAAGATGTTTCGCTTTTATTTTTTAATTTTCATTTTATTTTTGTGTTTAATCTAAAAGGTTTTTAGTTTGTTAATTATTGTCTAGAATGTATGTATAAATTTTAAACATAAATACGCGCCTAAAATATTGAATAGCCTTTCCACAAATCATGTGACCACAAACTATTTTACACACGCACATAATGCACCTATACACGGTTGAAGCGTTAAAATCCGGGCTTAAGGGCAAATCTGTGTATGCACAGTAAGGCAAAAGTACAAGTGTATAGTTTATTCTGTAAGTATGACAGTCCAACAGAGCCAGACACACAGAGAGTGCAGCTGAACAGTTGTCTACCACAAACACTCGCTCACTCTCTCTTTCTATATACAATACATATATGAGAAGAAAATATATATATATGAAGTTAAAAGTTATAATTAGCAGCAGCATTTAATTTAACTGTAGTTGTAAGCCAAATAAATGAAATTTATTTCGAACAAATTAAATTGTAAATATTTTCCATAATTTGCCAAGGCCCCAAGTTAAGCGCCCGCATACCCCGTGTTCCAGCAACCAGTCAACCGACCCAAATATATATGTGAAAAGTGGTTGTTGACCGAATTATTAGCAAATATCTAGCATATTTACACAAGAGTGAAGATGAATGCATAAACAAATAATGTACATGTTAAGCTTTAGCTTTTCTAACGCTCATTTTCATTTACTTAGCATATATATATACATACCTCTTGCTGTTCTTTCAAATACAAACTCGAAATTTGCAAATCTCTATGGCTTTGCTAAGGCAATTCATTTATTTTCTTTTATGTTCTATTTTTTTTGTATAATTTTTTATAATTTTCATGTCTACTGCATTTTGCAAATATTCAATTTATAATTTAATTTAAGGCACATTATGTTTGATTGGAAATCGCTTTTAGTCAGCTTAATTTTTATTAGTAACAATTTTTAAATTTTATTGTCTCTTGAAATGCCAACAATTTTTAACCAATATCAACACACCATACAAAATATCAATAAGACGTTTTCGTCGCTATGTCACTTATCATGTAAAACCGAAAATGCAAAAGAAAAAACAAAAAATCAAAGGGCAAACGTTTATCAATGTATCATGTAATGTAATGTATATTTATGTATAACGTTTAAGTGACTTCTCATTTAGGATAGTAGTACATAAATGCCTATATACCTAAAATGTGTCTACACATGTCGCTGAAGCTGTTCTCCTTGGTTTATACACACGCGCGTGTATGCGTTGCCGCACGCCACATGGCTCATGCATACATATATATATATATATAATATATATTTACTATATAATTTAGTTATACAATATAACGTTTTATGGCGTATGAATATTATAACTGAAATGAAATACACACACACACACATTTAAAAGAAACTGAGTTGAGTGCATTTAACTAGGTTTGGTGCCAAGTTCGTTTTCACTGCAACACTGTGCTATTATTTTAATTGTATTTCACTGTATTCCACTTCTCGGTGACTCGGCGGCACTGTGATCAGCAAATGCTAAGCGGTTTTTGTTTAATGCCATTTCCAGTTTAAAGCTTTCCAATTGACGTCAATCCAATGTCTGGTCTGTTTGCAATTATTCAAGTCAAAACGCATTGGGTCTACTATGAATTGTTGCCCGTTGACTGGCCGCAATTAGTGGTTTAATAGCTGGCAGCTGCTGAATATTTCAACTTTGCAAACCTGTAATCCAATAATATGCAATTGATTTGTTAGCTGCAGCTGCACTGCAATTTGTGGCCCAAGACGCGCAGTGGAGCCCATAATTTGAGGGTTTGTTTGGTGTTGTTAACACTCAAATTGATTTCACAACAGTAAATATATTCAAGTGATATGATACCGATGAAAAAATTCATGCTATGGCTAAGTTGGTTTCTGTGAAAATCAAAAAATTAGTTGAAACCATAGAAACATTATATGAGCTGCCTTTCACTTCTGGATTGGGAATGTTCAGCAAGCAATATGACCCCAAATCAAATACGCTTTTTCTTTTATAGCTGCACTGTGCAGAGTTCTTTCCATAAGATAAACTCATTCAAATTATTTTCTTATACTTAGTTTACTTCGACTTGTCGAAATTGTGCCCCCCGCAATAATTGATGGAAAGGCTTTTTACTGCAATCGAAATATTAAATTTAGCTCACATTTTCTGTACTTTTTTTGAATGCTTAGCAAAGTTTTGACTCTACTACAAAATGGAAACAATTCCACATTTCTGAGACCCTCAATTCAGGCGCTACAACTAGTCAAAACGATGGGCATTCACATTGGAACAATACACGCAGCAATGAAGAGTATCAAACAAGCAAAAGTTTCCAACACAAAAAATAATAATAACAATGCTGCATACATATAAATCATAATTTGTTTTGTATTTGTCTGAATTGCATACATATTTATAAATTTAAATTTCGCTGATAAATTTACAACAGAAAAATTTTAAACTAATCAAACTTATAAGTAAATATACAATTAAATTGAATCCGAAAAGCCAACAAATTGCTTCAGCTATAAAATATAATAAGTCGCTCACAAACCAAGCCAACTAACTCTTTTTGAAAGTTCCCATATTTTAGGGCCACATCACTGATTTGCATAATGAAGCAATGCAAAATCACAGAACAAACAGTACTGTTACTGTTTCTGTCGTAACATTTAAAACCCAAAAGTGAACTGAAAAGTGAAATCAATCGATTTGGTTTGTGTGCGGTTTTTTGCTTATATAAATTAAAAAAAAATAATAAACAAAATGACTACAATGATATGCTTTTCAATGTGAATTTTGTAGAATTCCTTGTGGCTGCCGAAAAAATACTCAATAGTTCACTTTGCATTAACTATAGCTTGCTACACTTTGTTTACACCCTAACTACATAAATACTTTTCATATGGGTGGAGGAGGGGGTCACGTGAAAAAGAATTGCATAATATTTCTAATATGTACGCGTATGTGTTTAAAATTATTTGTATCGTTTGGCAAACCAAATGCCTGCTATGACAAGCATTTGCATTGCACTCAAGCAAAATCAAAACTGTCAAAGACTATGCGCTTAGCTAAAAGTATTAACAGTCACTACTTGTGGAAGCACCCTGTATGTATGCATGTATACATGCTAAACTAAACATTAACACACACGCACTGACACACACATTGGCAGGCACACATTTGCTTAAAATTGTTCTTTCTCCATTGCATAGAGCGACACTTTTGCGTTGAACTTAGGCCACTAACTAAGTCGAACTACAGCTGAAAATCGTGTCTGGCAATTGCATTGCCCAAAACAAGAGTTATGCAACTAAGTAATATGTATAAATTTTAAAATATAAATCGATGGCCACATGAGTGGGGACGACGAGCAGCTGTCGCCGCCGAGCGGGCGGCAACTGCAGCGAACGCTTCCGCTTTTAAATCAATCTCGTACGTTTCAGATAGGTAATGAGCAGGCTGTAAATGAATTTGTACTGCGCCAGCGATGGTATGATGCTGTCGCGCTGATGGCGCAGCTGACCAATGACACGCGGTATGTCCAGATCCTGCAAGAGCAATCAATTAAATTGTGAACGACTTGAATTGGTCGTAGCGGTGTGTGCAACCCACCTCATTGTGGTCCAGCGTGTACAGCAACAGGTCTGCTGTGAGTGTCACACCCGAACGGCCACCACCCTCCAGACAGTGTATGAGTACGGGCGGATTGGTGTTGTGACCCGGCGGCACTTCATTGATCGAGGCCATGCGCACCGAGTTGAGCTCCTCGAGGAAGTCCAAAAAGTGATTGACATCGCGCGGACAGTTTTGCTCCGCCCAGTCGGTGTAGTTGAGGTGCCAGACGGAGCGATAGCGACGCGATTGCATGTGAAATAGTCGCAGCTTGCTGGTAATGCAGCGATCGGTGGTTTGTGAGAATTCCTGATACACCTGGAACTGCAAGCAAACAATTCCAAATTCGATTTAGAATGATTAATTGCGTATATTTGCCGAGCACGATTGCAAGACGAAAGAAAATAAACCGCAAAAAAGAAAATATACATAAATTACGAAAACCTTAAGACATACTTTTTAATCAAAGTTTACATTTGCATTATGTAATTTGAACATGAATTTAAATTGACTAAGCATTGCAATAACTTTAATTGCGTTTAATTTAAACCAAACAAAAATAAAAAGTCTATTAATGCAAAAGCGTTTTTTATTTTGCTCATATCATTCTCTTTTTCTAGCTGTGACACTCACTTGTCCAAACTGATTGCTGTTCGGCGGTATGTAATTCAAGTCCTCCGATAGCTGCACTATCAAATAAACATCCGCTTCCCAGACGCATTGCCAGAAAATGCGCGTCGTCAATTCCTCGTGCGGAGACTGAGCGACAATGTAGAAACGTTGCTTGGTGCCCACAGTGGCCTTTACAATAAATAAATAATAATAAATATTATCTATTATCTATTCGAAACTTTGAATTGCTTTGCGCACGTACCGAAATGCGTGAAGCATTCACGTAGCCGTGTCGATTTTCGCGCGTGGGCGTTATGCCGACGCGATTGTCGTCGTAGGGTAGAAAATTCGGATCGGAATTCTTCATGGCATTCTCCTCGAGCAGTGCGCAGTCGTAGTGCGCATTGTCGCGACGCTTCGGTATTCTTTCGAATTCCATAAAGAGTTGTGGATCGTTAAGTTTGTCGTCGAGTATTTGGCACTGTAAAGAAATATATTCAAAATGTGATCTCCAATTCGTGGTACGATTCGCATTCCAACTCACAAGCTTATCCTTGGAGTATTGACCCGAAATGGGCTGCACCCGCTGCACGCCCGTCGACCAACGATGCGGCAAATTCAGATCGTCCTGCGCTAGTTTGATTTTCGCCGCCGTTTTGGAGCTGGATGAGGCCTTCTCTCGGCCTAAAGTTGCCGATTTCTGTTTGTCGGGTGTCTTGCTGCGCCCCAATATATTCCAAATTTTCTTGCGCTTGCCCTCCTTAGCAGACGAAGTAGTGCTGGAGCTATGCGTTGTAGTGGCAGTAGTGTCCAATGTTGAATTGTACATGGTCGACGAGTTGGAGGACAGATTCATGGCACCGAATTGCTGATGCAGCGAGTCGTCGTGTGCGTTGGAAGTGGGCGCATTTCGCATGCTGACTGCGGCCACGTCCACAGTTGAGCCGGTCTTCATGGCATTCGTCTTGAGGTGGTGACGCGGTGGCGGCGTCACCGCCATTGGCTGACTGCTGGCCACACCGATGGCGGGCGCTGCCGACGCAGCACGCATGGCACGCTGTGGTGGAATTGGTTCGAGAAATTGCAGCTCGGTGCTGGCAGCACGATCCGCATATTTGTTCATGTGCATGTGCAAGGCGGCGGCAACTTCATCCGCCTCGGTGGGCGTGTGTGGATGATGGTGGTGCTGTTGTTGTTGCTGCTGTTGATGTGGTGGTGGCGCTGCAGGCGCATGCTGATGATGATGCCGTGCGCTGGGCACAGGTGGCGGCGGTTGTTGTTGCAGCTGATGCTGGCCATGCATGCCGCCCGGCGCTGATTGTATGGACGAGGTGCGATTACGCATAGCTTCGCTGGTTTGCG
The DNA here is from genome assembly GCA_963668005.1 of Melieria crassipennis. NCBI lineage: Eukaryota > Metazoa > Arthropoda > Insecta > Diptera > Ulidiidae > Melieria > Melieria crassipennis. The sequence continues at coordinate 63,463,007 of OY764961.1, read as the reverse complement.
ACGAGCCAGACGAACGATGGTCCATGTTGCGTTGAGGCGCCATGCCTACGGCAGCCGCTGCATAGCGCGTGTGCGGCACATTCTCGTAAATGGGCTCAGCGGAGCCGTTCATGGCGTTGCGTTGCAGCGGCGACGGTACGGCTGCCGAGGACTGTTGCGGCTGCAGCTGTGGCGGCTGCTGTGGCACAGGTGATGGACGGTATGCACTGGCAGCGAGTGTGGGTGAATTTTGTTCATAGCTAAAGTAAACAGAAACGAAAAATTATTACAAAAATTCAAACAAACATCGGTTTAACTTATATGTATATAAGACAGAGGCATCACCTTTGTGTGGCCGCCTGAACAGCGGCTTGACTCATGGCCGATTGGCGCAATTGTGACATTATGGACGGCTGCTCTTCGATCATGTTCAAGTTCTCGAAAGTGCCATGCGGTGGCAGATAGGGCTGCGAGTGCCCCATATGCCCCATGTAGGACGGATAGAGATGCATGACGGCGGCCGTAGGCGCTGGAAAGCCGCCTCCACTCACACCGCCGTATTGATGCTGCGTGTTGAGCAGATTGCGATTGGACACCAAGTCGGGCGACGAGCCGGATACGTAGGCCCGATAGCCCAGCAGCGGTCGATGTGAGGCTACCGCTAGGTCCGGTGTTGATGAGGAACTCAGCCTATTCACCGGATAAGGCGGCGGCGGCTTGGAGCGTATCATTTGTAATCGCTGCGCCAGATCAATGTAGGCAGTGCTGTTGCCATTTCCAGCGGGAGCTGCATTCGGTGGCATGGCCACCGCCGAGGCGGCAGCAGCAGCAGCGGTCATGTGGTGGTGTGCATGCATGGCGGCGGCTGGCTGCGCCACGTCGGGATAACGATGCTGCGCCAGGTGACCAAGCAGCATGCTGTCGCCGTAAATGGCGGACGCGTTGTGCACGTCTGGTTGCGAGCCGGCATAGTAAGCGGCCGATGGCGCGGCTGCTGCGGCTGCCAGCGTCGACGAAGCAGCCAGCTGCTGCTGATAGGAGAGATTGCTCAGATTGTGCAGATCGCTGGACGGCGTGCGATACTTTTGCTGAACGGCCGTCTCGTAGTCCGGCGCTGGTCGATATGTGGGCAGCATTGCTTTGAGGCGTTCGCGTTCATGCGCATCGGCGCTGAGCATATGATTGGCGCCGTTGTTGACGCTGCCGCCGTGGCCGTGCATCATGTTGTTGCTGCTGTGAAAATTACTGTGGCCGTTGTTGTTGCTCAAGTCGAGGCACGAACTGCTCTGCAGGCGAGTATCCAAAATACTGTTGGACAGCTGCTGCGACGAGACACACTCGTGAGGATAGTCCTGCATGCAATTGATAAATAAAGTTATAAAAGTTCTTCAAATGCAAAAACAAAAACATAATCGATTCACATACCTTGCCCAACCAGCTGGGGCCCAGCGCACCCGCGCTGTGCGAATGCAGTGCCCCATTGCCGCCACCTCCACCACCCGACTGATGGCTAGCTGCCAGTGATATATTCGACGACATCAGCGCATTGGAGGCATTCGTCGAAGCCATTAGGCTGTGTTGCGACGTCTGCTGATGCAGTGCCGGTGCTGACATGAATTCTTGATTGGCTGACAGCGCAATGCCGGCGCTGCCGGATGTGTAAATGGCACGTTGTTGTTGTTCGAGCAATAAATCCTCACGCGAGTCACCAAAATCGCCATAGGCGAAACCAGCAGCGCCAGTACTCATCGCTTCAATGCCAACGCCACCGCCCACCGAATTGCCATTGGCGCTCTCTGCATCGCCCATCGATGAGGTCGACTCCTTGTCAATGTGACGCTTGAAGAATTTATGCTGTGTAATGCACAATTTCCAGAAGTAGCGCGCCGACTCGGCATCGGGAAATATGAACGAACCGACAATGGGACGATCAGTTTTGTTCTGTTCGATTTTGATGGTGCGCTTGTCTATGGTGACGGTCTGGAATTCTTTCCACGGAAAATATTGACGGCCATTCTCTGCTGTCACTACCATTCCGTTGATGGCCAATCCGAGTAGCAGATCATTGCCCAGCGTGTCCTTGGCCTGAAAACGCTCCTCACCGTAGCCCTCCAGCTGCTGACAGCAATGAATGTACATTTCCTCGGCTTGCGACTGGTTGAGATGCTGAATGCCGGCGTTCTGCTGTAGCACTTCGACAATAAGACTATCGAGAAGATTGTCATCGTTAGCCAAACCTGAATGAGGAGGGGAAAAGAAAGATTAATACTTTCTAAAACTGTTTTATTTGTTAATTTTTTAATGAATTGCTTATTCTTAAAATTGGTTTTTTATTATTTACTTAACTTTTTTACTATAAATTTTTTTTAATAAATTGTTTATACATGTTTTTTTATAAACTCAACCAGCTTAAAATTCATTTAGATACACTTAGATAAATTTTATAATCTTCTTTGCAAATATCTTTCGTTTTTTTTAAACGAAATACAGCGCCGTTTCTTTACCTTGCAAGTTCTTCGGCAACACCAGCGACTTCTTCAGATAGTCCTTGGTCTGCTTGTCGTTTTGGTGACTATCGTATTCGGCCTGGCGACAGTACAACGCCAACAGAATAGCTGTTCGTATATCGCAAATAATCTTGCCTTCGTAGATATCATTCTTCAGCTGGAGGAAATAGTAGTAGCGCGTCAGATCGTCACGGCGTGTCGGATCCACGTAGTGACGCACGCGCAGATAGATCTTTGTACTGGCAGCATATTTCTCCAGCTGTCGACTAAGCGATCGATCCAAGTCGATCCACTTTAGTTCGTCCTCTTTGCCCTTCACCACATAGCGCAGTCCGAAAAACTCCTGTTCTTGCAAATTCAAGCGATGGCAGACATTCTCCAGACATTCTTGGCCCTTGCTATCCGAACTGATGGTGCAGTCGACGGTGGTGGAGGCATCTGTGAAAGAACAATAAACAATTTGTACAAACGTTAGCGACTCGTGGGTGTTAACTGTGGCAAGCACATGATGGCTTTCGGGTGGAAATGACGCATTCATAGACAGACCAAGAACCAATTTAAGCTCAAAATAAGAATAAAAATACGTTGACTTGACAAAAGAGTAGACAAGAAAAAGAAATAATGTACCATAACGCGCGAGTGTGTTGGGCCTGCGCATGCGCGCTTGAAAGTCTGCACGAGAATATTAATTATGAAATTACAAAGAGAAGTCAAAATTATGATGGTCGTGGTTGGCGCATTGGCTGCGCTGAGCTGTCAACTTGGTGGACAGCGGTCTGTCTATGCGCAGCACAGCAACTGCCATTTATGCGGCTCATAATTTATGCAAAAGCATTCATAATTTATAATTAAAAAATAAACGGAATTAATAAGTGGAAATATTTGAAAGACAAACAAAACATAAAGCAAAGACTTGACAAATTTTTTTAAAGCCATTATAGGCATGAAATGATGGACTTGATGTTGTTCACGAATTGAATTTATGTGTGACTTTGGTTTTTGAATGAAATGACAAAATTATTAATTAACTAGGCGCCACATGTGGTGCCGGAAGAGTTATGGATTTTTGATTTTTTCTGCTTCCCATAAAGTAAAATGTGTGTTGTTAGTTAATGAAAATCGAAATGAAGCGTAGTGGAAATATTATTCATGTAAATCGATCCAGGTTATGGACAGCAACTTAATGAACGTTAAGTGACTAAGAATGAAATGATTTTGTGTTGCATTTTTGAAGATCTTTTTTAGTGGAACATTTAGACTTTAATTGCAACAATATTTTAGGATTTCAACTAGCATTGAGACATCAAAAAGTATGTTGCAATTCGTCGGCTTAAATGAACATCTGCAAAATTAAATTCGATATTCGTAAATGAATCGTGGGGCATTCGACGCTATCGGTAAAAATACCTCTGAGGGCAATTACTGTCATACTAAATAATTTATAAAATAAATAAAAACATTGCAGAACAGATGATAGCAGAACAAATAATCAATTGATTGCTTGCAAGTAGTAATCAGACACACTGTAATTTATCACTGTAGATCAGAGATGACCATTATACTACTGGAAAGTCAAAGCGACGTCGACGTTGCCTTATATTCGTTTGTGTATCGGCAGGGCCGTCGAGAGGATATCAGGGCCCGGTGGTAGTTACCTCCGGCCCCCCCCCCCCATCACGAATCGCTGGCCCGAAGGCCCGTACTTGCGGAAAACGTTCAAACAGACAAATAAAAAAAAAACTTTGAAAAATATTTTCACAATTTTTTTTTTGTTTTACGAAGAAAACATTTTTTAATGTTGGGCCCGGGCCCGTCTGCATAATGTCTGATTACGATAGGTAGATAATGCACCAGTTACATTCTTTTACGGTTCTAATCAGATTGCAAAAGTGCATATTAAACTTTTCCCAAATTTTTAGATTTCGATTGAAATCCGGGCCCCGCTAGAAACTCCGGGCCCGGTGGGAATCCCACCTCCCTCTCGTCGGGCCTGTGTATCGGCGACTGGTCATCACTGCTGTAGATAATTAATAGACAAGTTAAACAATATTTCAAGACCAATGTTAGAGACAAATTATGCCCTAGTTGAGAAATTTGTTCAAATTTGTTTTAGTAGCGTACAAATATTGACTCCACCATAATCAGATTAGAGTACATTGAATTGTTCAACACAAAATTAAATTGCCTTATTGAAAATAAACACTTTTCATTAGAAAGTGAAAGAGCAGTAAAAAAGCAAAATGCAAACAGAGCCAGCGGAAATGTGTCAGCTGGCAAAAGTATTTCTGGAATGCTGCTCGCTGCTTTGTAGACATGCTGAAGCGCAAGGAAAAGCCGGCAGCGACCGGAATGTTGTCTAAAATGTCTGCTGCCAATTAATTGCTCCCTCCTTAGGGGAGTCGACAGAGACAACGAACTATTGTGGGTGTACAATTACGTACTTTTCGCGCACCATTGTCGCATACGCAGGGCAGATGTGGGAGTGAAGTGGCGCGGTGGCAGCGGCAATTCCGGAGAAGATAATTTAAAAAATATCTAAACTTAATTTCATTGTTTACAGTTGGTGCTTTTAATTCTCTGTGTGCAATCGTGGCGAACTGGTGCGCCAGCTGCTGCTGCGGTTGCTGCTGCTGCCACCAGCACACGCAACAAAACGTTCTATAAATAAAAAAAAAAAACAATTCAAAATAGCAACAACGAATGCGGCTTTAAAGCGAAAAGGCATTAAAGAGATAGAGCGGTAGGGCGGGCGAGTGTTGGCGGGTGGGCTGGTGAGAGAGGGGGAAGCTGCTATGAAAAAACAAAGAATTTTCAAATAAACAAAAACTTCAACGTTGACGCCTTTCGCTAGCTGCTGCATACAAATGAGGCGAATGAGTTGAGTTGAGCGTGGCGACAGCAGCAAGCAGATACAGCAACAGCAACAGCGACAACGGCAACTTTAGAAACAACAACAGCAACGACGGCAGCGCTAGCAGCGTTAAAGAACGATATGGCATTAGACGAAGTCGCAAATGTGGCCATAATTCCAGTCAATTGACAAAACCATAGCAACAACAACAACAGCGTAGAAGCAACATTTAAAAGCACTGGGGGGAAAAAGGAAGAATGATAACTGAAAGCATAGTAACAAAAATGGCATAAATTTAATAAATAAATGGGAAACATTAACAGAATTTGAAATTATCAATTGGAGAATGGGAGAGGCAGACAGACAGACGGCCAGACCGAAAACGAGCAGTAACAAAAATTATGGCTACAGCAAAAAGAGATAAACAAATTTCATAATCGTAGAAATTCCATTAAGCAGCAAATGAATATGCAGACGACAGCAATGCAATCGTTGAAATTTGGGTATTTTTATATTTCAAATAAGTGAGGTTAGGTATCCATACGGACCGGTAAGAAAAAGCATAGGTCGCGCTTATATTGCTGCTGATAATTATAGGCACAACGATCATAGATAATCAAAGCGTTAAAAGTTTTGGCGGAAGAGTTATTCACCAGAACGGGCAGTTGGAAAGCACTAACAAAACCTCATAAACGTTACTTTGCTCAATCGACGACGCTACGCACAATTGGCTGTGCAAAGGAATTTCAATGCTTATCACAGCACTTCAACAATGGCAACAAGAAAAACAACAATGCTATGGAGCAGCAACAATAGTTGGCGGCGTGTGACTGCGCTGAAGATAAAGCTAAACCGTGAATAATAATAAACTTGACAAAAATTTTATCTTAAATTGATTAGTAAATAAAAATACAACAAGAGTAAAAACACGTATGCGACAGAGCGTAAAACGCTGGCACAATTGGCGGAAGTTGTAAAACAGTCTTTAGAATAGTTTTTTGTACAATTGATAAGCGATCCATTTTAACAACATTAGGGGTGGTCAGACTTGGCGTTTATATAAAACCAAAAAAATTAGTTAATTTCTTATGAAAATTCTCTCATTGAACTTAGCTTTAAAAAAAACATGTTACAAATCAAATAGTTTAGTCTACCCATTTGGAGACGAAGTGAGCAAAAACATTTCCCTGCACCTGCGCGCCATCACTGCGCTGCCGCCGCCAACTGCGCTGCGCTCCCACAGTGAGGGGCGTTTGCGCATTCTCATCCAATTGGAATTCGCAACAGCGCTGCGCTGCACTGCTGCATGCACTTTTTCATTTTCGTATTCACACACACACATACACACTCCAACTGGGCACCACAAGCCGTTCACATTAAGTTATGCCACTGCACTCGGCGCAGTTCCACGCACTCACCCAGCAAATGATGCACCGAGATCACGAACAGACTTTTCGACGTTACGTTGTATTGGCGACATTTCTTCAGAAATTTCAGTGGCATTGCCTTTAGTGCTGCTGCTGCCTGCCTCCGTATCCAATTAGTTTTCTGCACTCGCAACTGCTCCACACTTTTGCTTAATTTTCGCATTCAATTCAGCAGCAGCCACCCAACAACGTCAACCGAGATTTCCATTTGCATTTAAATTGCACAATAATATCGCGTTGTTTTAGTTGCTGGCGTTGCGGCTCGTTCAAGTCTATCTGGATTTCTGACTTTAGCTGCGTTCTGCGACTGTGGCCGTTCACGTTGCGCTCACTCGGCTAATTTGTCAGCCCACCGTTTTCTTTCTTTCGTTTGGATATCTTTCTTTTTTGTCTTGGTCTTGGTTTTGATTTTCACTGCACTCCAGCCACGCACCAAGTTCTACGCATTTACTTATAATTGTTTTCGTTTATTGTGTTTGCTTACTAAATTCTTATTTGAATTTTATTATAAAAAAAATTCGTATGAAATTAGAAAATGAAAATTAGCAAGCAACTAAAATTAAGGAAGGAATTTCGTTGAGCGTCGACAGAAAACTTGACAATTTTGACAGCTATAATGTGAACAGGGTTGTAAGTCATTCAGTTGGAAGTAGTAGGAGTAACGAGTAGTGTTGTCGCTTTTGGACTAACGATTTTGCGGCAACAGATGGCGCACGTGTACAGAGTGCTACCGTATTGCTGTGAAATTATTAATCCATAAATTTTCGGCGCTTCTACGTCTTAAGTTCGGATTTGAAGTGCCTAGCGTTTTATTTTTAGTACAGATTTTGTTTGTTTATGTAGGTATATGAAAATTTGAATGTGGAGCTTATATTATTATCTTATGGACACGACTACGGTTTCCGTGGCGCCGCCATTTGAGGGTGTCTTTAGATAGATCGACCAAAAATAAGTCGAAAATGAGGAATACAATTTTTCGATATCTCGCTTCGTTTTCGAGATATCGAGGTTCAAAGTTTAAAATTTCGAAACACGTATGTATATTATAGGGCGCTTTAAAAATAACCCTCATAGGAGCAACTAGTGTGCCGGAGCATCAGTAAAGTGCTAACAGTATTTCTGCATTCAAATTCCTTCCGTGTGGACGGCCTTCGGACGGGCGCTTGAAATATAACCCTCATAGGAGCAACTAGTGTGCCGGAGTATCAATAAAGTGCTAACAGTATTTCGGCATAAATTCATAAATAAAATGGACTTTGAACCTCGATATCTCGAAAACGAAGCGAGATATCGAAAAATTTTATTCTGCATTTTCGATCTATTTTCGGTCAATCTATCTAAAAACATCATCAAATGGCGGCGCCACGGAAACCGTAGTATCCCCATCTTAAGACTACAACATGTAATATTTATGGGGCAAAGAGTCTCATTAAATTGGTACGAATATTGTTGAATGAGATCACTCCTCCATCTAATTCCATTTTCAAAGTCCATTGACCGCCAGGTCATTCGAAAACCGAGAAATAGGTGAAACTAATTGGAAACAATTAATGTTTCTTTACTCATTGGTTTTTACGTTGCTTGCAAAAATGTACCAAAGTCATTTTCAACAGATTTCCGTTTTTTCCTTTAAAAAGTAAGAGCCTCAAAATATGCAAAGTTTTTAATTTTGTTTTGTTTGAAGCAATTCAAAATTTTGTTGTTTTTCACTTGTATTCCAGACAGTGAATGGAATATATAAAAGAGCATATTTTGAGGCCCTTAATTTTTTAAGGAAGTAGTATCAAAAATTATGAAAATGACTATGGTACATTTTTGCTATTATTTCGATGAGAATGGGACTCACGCCAAAAAATGTGGCTGTGTTGTATAATTTCATGTTTCCGCTTTCTTGTTATACCTAACTCGATAATTGATTTACGAAAAATGTGTTTGTTTTTTAACATCAAAGAAAACGCCTTGAAATTCCATATTTTCCGACTTTGAGGTCCAATTGCCGCAGATTTTTAAAACTTATACAAATAAATTACATTGGAAAAGAAGCCGTGAGGTGTTGTAAATGACACAAAGTGAAAATCATGTCAACCGGTTTATTGGTTTTGAAATTACAATCCCAAACGTGAAAAAAGTCAGGAAAAATCCGAAAAAGTGACACGCCCATTTTTTGCGAAAACGAAAACTAAGTTTTCAAAACGGTTTGCGGATTCGAAATCAGCGGTCCCTAATTACCCTAGAACTGATGTCAGAACCAGAAAAGCCATTTTGCTGTTGATCAGTGTAGTTAGTAGTTTATTAAATGCTGTTAACAATAATAAAATTTATCTACTAAAGTCACCCTGTTATGCAGTGCTGCCATGCCGCATACACAAATCAGCTGACCCGCTGGGATCTGTATCAAGCCAAAGAGCAAAAATTGCGAAGTTAATAGAAAACAAAATGCAAAAATAGAAACTGAACAATACACAAATAATGAGCGCTCACAGCGAAAGGCAATAGAAGGCAAACTAAGAAGCAAATAACAACAATTAAAATCAGCCACAAAAGCGTTTGTAGACGAAGTGGCAGCAGAAAACAACACAGAAACAAACGGAATACAGAAGGGAAAACATTCCAAAGTAACGAAACGGAGTAATAAAAAGATAAATCTATCCAGCAAAAAAGTGCAATATAATTTTATTAGAAAAAAGAAAAGAAAACAAGCAAAGTGAAGAAAAACGAAAAATTGCAATTGCTTGTGTTAAAAAAAATTATTACCATACAAAGCAAAAGTGAATTAGAAGGATAAAGTTAACGACCAGTGGGCGATATCAAAAGGACGAAAATGGCTGCAACATATCAGATGAATTTTAATCAGGATTTTACGTAAGTGCACGCACACTACTACACACACATATGTAGTTATGCATACGAAAAGGATATAAGTGGCTGGAGAAAAATAGTACATAATTGAATTGTAAATGTTGAAAATTTTTTACGCTACTGAAACGAAGCAGAAAACCTTGAAAATGGCAGCCTCAAAAAAATATATATACAGAAAATGGAAGACAAATGGCAAAAATAGTGAGTAGTTGCTGCGAAAATAAGAAGGTCAGCCCCACAAAAAACTGCGGCTTGAAATGAGTTTCAATTTCAGCTGCCAGTATGGCGATAGCTAAAACAACAACAAGTACAGCAGCGCACAATAATCGAGCGCACTCGAATGGGGCCCAGTGTGCAATGCTGGGGGGCGGCGCAGAGCGAGGAGCAGCTGCCAGCTAAACGCGATTGCGCTCTAGTGGCAAATATTTTTGCTAGTGTAGTTGTTTTGTTTGCTGTGCAGCAAAAAGAGGCAAACTAGTTTTCTCTTCATTCTACGATTTATTGTGCTAAAGCTTTGTTTTGGTTTCTGACATTTTTATGGTTAAACAGTGTAAAAAAACTTGCTTAAAAAATCGTCTCCCATACATTTGTTGCTTTAGTAGGGGGTAGGTGGGAGGCGTGGAATGGGGCCTAAATTTGAGTTGGTTTCTTGGCACACAGTTTGACTTCGTTGTGCTTGAAAAAAAAAAGTTGTCAACGGTTAATATGCGCAACAGCTGATGTAATACACACCCTTCCCCTTGCGTTTTGGTGTTTTCGTTGTGGAAAAACTAGAGGGGGAAAATTTAAAGACAATTAAATATCGAATGTCGCTTTCGGGCTGACTGTTATAGACAGAACAATTTTTAATGACAATTGGACGACAGTTCGATAAGCAATCAAATTCTGTTAAAAAAGGGAGTTCACTTCAAACAAGTTTACGAGATTTTTTTGGAAGCTAATGTCGGTCAGTAAACACGCCCACCGACTGAAAAGTGCTTAGTGTTACAACTATTCTGTTGTATATTCCTATGATGGAAGTGAAAGTAGTTTTTGTAGACTTCTTTTGATGCGCTTCATCAATATTGCATCTTCTAGATGTCATAAAATCGTGTCAGAATGAAGGTAAACTTAACCTAACTTAACCAGGGTACAAATTTTTTAATAGGCTGACAGAAATAAAAAGTATTCGTACTGATTCGGTATCGAAAGATGAAATAAATAAGATGTAAAAATTACAACAGTTTTTAACCTTTAGTTAAGATAAAGTAATCGCTCGATCACTTTCTATGGCCTACAGTTTGGTAATAATTTGGAATAATAATGTACTTTTGTATTACAAGCATAGCCACGTCCACTTGCTCTCCTTTCACCTCTTTTATTTAACTTTTATCTTTTGCAGAAAGTGGCGTAGCGCATTTAATGTTCGTTACTGCTGGCATTCAACTTCCTTTGTTTAGTTAATACTAGTGTCCGACCGAAACCACTTTTTTGGGCCGAAACCGAATATTCGGTTTTTTTTAATATTCGGCCGAAACCGAAACCGAAACTTTCTAGTTGAAATAAAAATCACCATATCAAGCACTTTTTTCAACAAACGAATTTTACATTAAGTAAATAAAGAACAAACAAACAAACATAGCATAAATAAATAAATACTTATTAATAAAAACAATTTATTCATTTTTTAAAAACGTAAACAAGAAGAAATCACCCTTTCGTATCTTACTCGATAATATTCAAAATTAAATAATTTAATATTATATGCTAAAAAAAGAAGTTTATTTACATTGCTGGCATCTAAATTACTCCTCCTTTTACTATATATCTGCTATACAATAAAATGTAAAAAATATTCTAGAAAGTTTCGGTTTCGGCTATTCGGCCATTTTTTGGCCGAAACTGAAACCGAAACCACTTATTTGGGCCGAAACCGAATATTCGGTCGGACACTAGTTAATATAAAATATTTTGAAATTGTTTGCGGTTTGCTGTTGTTTTTATTGTTGTTGGTGTTCTTCTGCTACACACATTTTTGCTGCTACTGCTGTTAGATGTTTGTGTATTTGAAAAATGATGTCATTACACTAACTTGGCAATTCATTGGTCAGCGTTTGGTTGTTTCTTTTAACTTGTTGTCGTTGTTGTTGTCTGTTGCTGTCAGCTGTTTTTGCAAGCTTTTGTGCTAAATTCTCTTTTATAAAATATCTACTGAAATTTTTTAGTTATTTTTGTCGATTGCCTTTAATAAATTGCGTGCAAATTGGCAGCAATAATTAAGCTTTATTGTTTGATTGCCGATAAAGTGGGTTCGAACAATGTTTTGTTGAATAAAGGAAGCTCTACAATGTGTTTAAAAAGAAAGAAACATAACTTGTTGTAGTTATTTATATGATTTGTAAATGTTTTCAAAGTTTGAAAGTCCATAAAAGGATTTTGTGTAATGTTTTACTGAACTTAAGTCATGAGATAAGTTAAATGAAGCAAGTGTTTTAATAATTTTTAAAAATATTGCAACTTCCTAACCTAAGTTTTTGGCTAAATTTTCTGCTTTACCTAAAAGCTTATTAGCTGAATTTCTTAACATTGACTGACGCTTTCTAACTATTGACTAACGCTGCATTAAAGCTACTATACATTCGAATCAACCTAAATACTTGCAACAGTTGAATGAAACTAACTTTAGATTGATTGAGAATGATTTGGAATGATAATCACTTCTCTAATTTAGATACTCTTAAGCTTAATTAAAAGCTTGGCCAAACTTACCTTAGATTAATGAAAATGATTCAAAGATATACATAATAACGAATAAACTGGATTTATCAGAACAAGTCATAAATTGTCAGTTGAACATCTTTGACATTGGCTGAACCTTACCTAAATTTTTACTAAAGATGCATCGAAGTTACATGAGAATAAACCTAAATGTTAAAGACAGTTGAATGAAACTAACTTTAGATTGATTGAGAATAATTTGGAATGATAATCACATCTCTAATTCAGTTACTCTCAAGCTTCGAGGTGAACCTGGTGATGAATAGAGCTGAAATTTTAGGAGCAATTCCTTGTTTCTCTGCTGTGGCATAGATATTTTCTAAATATTTAGATGCGCATGTTTTATTGAAATAATAATACAAATATAATAAGAATATAAACAAATTCTATTATATCTATGAGTAAGCACTCATATTAATTGATCTTCTGCTCAAGCACAACTACGCAAATTCATTTGCCAAAGGAAATAAAAACGTCGGCAAAACAAAAACCGACGTCAGCATTTTGCTTTGCTATCTGCACGCAAATTATCTCAGCTGTTCAATGAAATGGTAATTGCATTCTACTGTAGTTTATTTATTTTTTCTTTTTTATATTGTCTGAACTTTCTTTTTGTACCTATGTACTATCAATATATATGCATATCTGAACACCTTTGTCCACTGTCATTGCTCTCAGTATTACCTGCAATGCATTCAAAAAATTTCTAATCAGTAACAAGCTGCAAAAATAATTAAACAGTACCTAATAAAAATATACCTTCATTTGTTGCCACTTGTCGGCGTTGGTGGCAATGATCTACAAGCGTTTATAATTTTATTGAAAAAGTTCAAGGTCTGCGTTTTGGTGATTTGCTTCAAATACGAGAAAAAAAGTTGACATTTAGATAGCTAAATAGTTGCATTGGTAGTCAGCTGATATTTTTTTCAACAGACGTTGATATTAATAGCAAAATTATATGCACACAAACATTGAGATATGTATGTACATATTATTACCTGTTTAGGCAGATTATATATCAAATAATTTGTATTACTATGAGTAAATTTTTAGATTTATTTGCGTTCTAAAATAAATTAAATGCGTAAAATTAAACACATTAAGCTTCTGAACGTTTTAAGTCATCGATCAGATCTGATAAATTCTTGACAGTACATACAAGTAGCAAAGCCTGATTGGGTCTATGAGGACTCAAAACTTGTACGTTCATAATTAGAAAGAAACTAAAAAAACATAATCAAGAAAAGCACATTCTGAATTCACAGATCTACAAGTCTAACAGTTGAATGTTCAATTGAAGCTCATATGAGTAAAAATTTTTCAGTATTAATTCCTTTACTCAATTTTACACACACATATAGAAATCACACTTTTCACGTGACTTGGATTCATACAACGCCTCATTCAATATTTGAGCACCAAACAAGCTCAAATGATTGGCGATTTATTAGTTGTACTGATTTCATTAATTGCTATGGTCAGCTAAAAATACGTTTCCAGGCCTTTTCAAAACAACCTTTTCTCACTAATCCCCCACTCAGTTGTCTGTATGTTATTGTTTGTTTTTGTATTTATTTTGTTCGAAGCATGGGATCAATGTACTGTCGATGTTAAATCGTTCCCCACTTTCTTTGTAATTTCCTACTTGATTTATTTGTGTCGACATTTATTGCATTTTTCTTTGGCTTTGTTTTTCTTAGGGGTAGGTGTATGTATTATCAAATTTGTGGCGTGAGGAGGAAGTGAAGTGCACAAAAAAGGTTATTCAACTGTCTGTGTACGTTTTTAATTGTTGCAAAAATTATTTATAAATTCAAAAATGTATTTATATTTATATCAATTCAAAAAATTTATATAAATATAAGGATGTGTTGAGGAATGGGGAACTAAAGAGCTAGTTTTGAAAATTTAAACTAATTTAATTATTGAAATATAGGAATTTCGTTTAAGAGATCAAATATTGTTTTAATAAAGTTAAAGTTATGGTTAACAAGAATTTTTGTTAACAAAATAAGCAAAAAGCTCTGGTAAAAGTAGTTTCATAAAGTTTATGAAAATTATCGCGGAATTAACAACATGACATATATTTTTACTACTACTATTTCTACTACTCAGTACTTTTTATTAAGGTTTGGACTAGACTACATATAGAGTTATGTATGTAGGTTTATCTTCATAAATGTGGAACAAAGGTTAGGATCATCGGTTGGAATGAGACTATGGGACGTACACATGATTCCATTTTGGGGGAGAATTTAAGTACAACTTTTTTATGGAGTTAACTTGATGAAGCTCTCAATATTCTAAAAAAAAATGTTTGCCTATATCTGTTAAATTACTGTTTTTTTTTTACTATTTTCTAGGGCTTTTTTATTAGAAATTGTTTTATTTAATACAGTGAATTCTCTCCCACTTTATATGACGTTATATTTGTAATTCGATTTAGACTTTTCTCACTCCATGCAAAATTATTTTGACGAGCTTATACAACATTCAAATGTTCAATCAGTCAAGTTCTACTAAAAATTTTCCATGCCAGTTGAAAATGAATAACAAAAACACCCCTTAACCTTTACAACTGTTGGCCTATAACCTTTTTAGACAACTTAAAAACCGTTTGTGTTGTTAATTATAATTTCACTCGACTCGACTAGACGATAACCCTAAATGGTGGCAATTCGTTGCGATCGTTTTCTACACTTTATTGTTGTTGTATTTTTCTCAATTCTATTGTTGACTGCCAAACACAACTGGACTCTCAAAAGTCAATCAAAAATTAGTCAAATTTTTCTTTGTGTATTTTTTATTTACATACATACATACATACATTACATACATACATGTCATACTGGATGAAATTGCGCTCAATTTAATGTTTATTTTTTTTTTACAATTTTACAATTTTTGATTCTTGCTTTCACACGCACCTCTTTGTGTTTTCGCTTTTGACAAAATTGCACGTTTCTTATGGTTGTAATATTTATATTGTAATATTTATGTGCATGAAAACACACATGACACAAGTGACAGCTCAATTGGTGAAATATCAACAACTTTTTAATTTCATAACAGTCTGCAAAACAACAGTTCAAGGCATTTGTTTTTTATTTTGAAAATTCAAATTAAATAAATAACTTGTTTTTTGCTGCTTGTTTTAACACTGGACATTCCTGGAATATTCTGCAACTACGCGCCAAATGCGTTTTTGCTTGGTTTCACAACTTATTGAAATTGCCTTGTTTATACATTCGTATGACTGTGAGCCCTCTTTGTGGCTATACAACTATAAAATAAAAAAACCTTTACACACTTCATACATATGTATGTACGTCAGTTTATTTTAGACTACGTCATTTCACACATTCACATTCACATTCATACTTTTATATGGCTGCGCGCCGTGCTGATAGTGAAAATAACAACGAACTTTCATAGTGATTTTCAACGAATTGTTTTTGATTTTGTTGTCATTCTTTGCGTATTGCCAGTTTTGTTGTTTTGTTTTTCTGCATTTGTAAAAAAGAAATTCGAATCGCAAAAAATATTGTTTACGTCGGAAAAAAAACGTAATGCGCATGTAATTCTAAGATAAAAAAAAAAACATTAGCAAGTAGCTATAAACTTGCATAATGTGTGTGACTTAGTGCTTTAAGCCATTGTCTATGACTTGCTTGGGGCCATAGAGAAATAGTTTGGGGTCAAATAGGTCGATGATGAGAAATAACATGAAGCTTACAGTAAGGAAGAGCAATGTGGAAAGCTTAGATGTGATGACGCGTTGTGGGTTTTTTAGCTGCGAATTTTGATGGCTAATTGGTTTTGTGTTTTTTTTTATTTAACAATATTGTATTTATGTTATTTTTATATTTTTATTTTGTTTCTTTAATGTTGTTGCGTATTCATTAATTTAAAATTATTATTAATTTTGGGTTTTAATAATTTCCTTTTTATTTTATAACTAGAAATACTGCCTACCTACCTACTTACAGCATTTTAAAGAAGAAACTATTTTTATTTGATTAAATTTTTAATATTTTTTAAAGTTTTCTGATCACATTTCCTCTTTCCATAACAACAACTGTTAAACTATAGTTTCTCTTGTATTGCAAACGTGAGTGTGTGTATGTGTGTGAGTTTACATTTTCCATTAAATCGCAAATATTTGACCAATACTGTTGTTATTTTTATGCTTACTAATATTTTGACGAATATCAGCAAAGAGAAGATAGTAAAAATAATAGTAAACAATAAACAAGTTGCAAAAAAAGCAATAGAAATGTAAACAAAAAGATAAACAAAAACATTACGAAGACGCACAAAGCCTCTAAATGATGTTGAGTCATACTGTATTCGTTTGGTGCGATGCGCTTAAATAAAACTATAGAAAACAATAACAATAATAACGACGCTCAAAATGTCGGCTAGCCGCCTCGAGACATTCATTTGGGAACTGCTGTTTAAAGTTTTAAATAAAAAAAAAAAACAATATAAAATTGGCGCGTATATGAACGCATACAGGGTCACACGTAATTAGCGTTTGACTTTGGCTGGCGGCGCACGTTGGGAAAAAACAGGCAAAAACGCTCGCATCGCCTGTTTTGAGCTCTAGAATCTATTGTTTTTGCACTAGAGAACTGAAATTTCGTTATTATCTTCAGAATTCTTCAGAGAATTGTATGGTGTAATTTCTTTTTAATTTCCCTTACCAGGAGCTGGTACCCTACAGTCGGAAGTTAAGAGTTTTAAAAACATGCATAATCAGAAGCAAAAAAAAAAGGTCAATATTTTGATAACTGATTCTCGTAGAAGATCAAAAATAAAGTTACACGTGTTTTAGCGTTTTTTAATTTGAGCACTTTTTCGCAGTACGGTTTAAGGTTTCCGAATGTATAACGAAAAATTTAATAACTTCGGAAATAAAAAAGATAAAGGATTGAATTTTCGCATAACGGTTTCCCATAAGTAGAAGATGATTCATTCCAAAAATGAAAAAAATTCGCCCACGGCCACGCCTACTCTCCATACAGACTTTATTTTTAACAATATTAAAATAAGCTAAAATTTTGTTGTCATGCATTAAAATGTTCTTGAGAGACACTTATCCCACTTTTATAAAAGTAAGCAAACTCTTTCTTAAAAAAATCTAAACTATTCATTTACTTTTATATAGCACGGAAAAGGTTAACTGACAAGTATAACTTTCCTCACTAAAAGTTAAAATAATGACTTATTATGTATCTCAAGGGGTTAAAGAGGCATGTCACACCTATTTCCAGACAAAAATATCCCTAAACGGACGGTAAATATTTAAAAGTTCATATTTTGAAAAATATCTTTATATGGCAACCCTGTCAAAAAATGGGCAAACCACGCCCATTTTAGGCAATATGTTGTTCTCATGATTTCCAAAGTGTTTGTACGAAATTTCAGTTTCGTGTCTCAACTTTTTTGAAAGCTATTATGAATACCTTCCATCAGACAGACGAATTGGAAGACATATTAACAGACGGACATAGATAAATCAATGCGATATATACTTACATATCCCAATTCTATATATTTAAATACATATTTATTCCTTTCAACACCAGCCGTGCTGTTTTTCATACGTTGTAGTTTTGCTCACCAATTAAAAATATATCGTTGCTCACCAGAACTGAGTACAAAAAGTGCTTGGGTTGGCATGCGAAAATAGCTCGCATTCATTTAGTCGCAGATGAGTTTGGTACCATCATTTAGCTGAATGTCCCACCTAATCAGTGTATACGTATTTTGTGGAATGCTGTGGAATCTCAAAAGTTACAGTCCAGAGAAAATCCCGATTTTTCTCATTTTTACCAAAAAATTAGGCAAAGGTTAGATATATTTTTTTTGTCAAAATAAACATTTTTTAAATACAATTTTTTTATATATTAATTGCTTTAATATCGTAACCCCACATGTGAAAAATTATGGGATTTCATTAAAAAATATAGATTCTACGGGCATCTGAAGACAGCCTTGTTAACGATATTGTGCTAGAAGTGAAAATAATATAATAAAACGTTCAACTTTGAAAAGCCGTAAAGTCCAGGTCATGGGATGAAGAGACTTGAAAAGTTGATTTGCTGTCTCGCTAGTGTATCTATATTACGACAAGTAAAAAAAAAGTTCAGATTCGCAACTTTTGAATTTGATCCAATGCGAGCGTTTTTGCCTGTTTCTTCCCAACGTGCGGCGTTCGTATACAGTAGAGATAAACTTGTACTTAATACATACATATGTGTTTATTTTTGCAAGTAGACCGTAGATAGATAGAGATTTTAATATATTTACAGTGTTCTTTTCATTTTTAGATTTTATTTAATTGTTTTATTTTTATTTTATTTTATTTTATTTTTTTGTTTGATTTGATTTGATTTGATTTGATTTGATTTTCTTTTCTTTTATTTTATTTTATTTTATTTTATTTTATTGTATTTTATTTTATTTCATTGTATTTTATTTTATTTTATTTTATTTTATTTTATTTTATTTTATTTTATTTTTTAATTTAATTTAATTTAATTTAATTTAATTTAATTTAATTTAATTTAATTTAATTTAATTTAATTTAATTTAATTTAATTTAATTTAATTTAATTTAATTTAATTTAATTTAATTTAATTTAATTTAATTTAATTTAATTTAATTTAATTTAATTTAATTTAATTTAATTTAATTTAATTTAATTTAATTTAATTTAATTTAATTTAATTTAATTTAATTTAATTTAATTTAATTTAATTTAATTTAATTTAATTTAATTTAATTTAATTTAATTTAATTTAATTTAATTTAATTTAATTTAATTTAATTTAATTTAATTTAATTTAATTTAATTTAATTTAATTTAATTTAATTTAATTTAATTTAATTTAATTTAATTTAATTTAATTTAATTTAATTTAATTTAATTTAATTTAATTTAATTTAATTTAATTTAATTTAATTTAATTTAATTTAATTTAATTTAATTTAATTTAATTTAATTTAATTTAATTTAATTTAATTTAATTTAATTTAATTTAATTTAATTTAATTTAATTTAATTTAATTTAATTTAATTTAATTTAATTTAATTTAATTTAATTTAATTTAATTTAATTTAATTTAATTTAATTTAATTTAATTTAATTTAATTTAATTTAATTTAATTTAATTTAATTTAATTTAATTTAATTTAATTTAATTTAATTTAATTTTATTTTATTTTATTTTATTTTATTTAATGTAATTTAATTTAATTTAATTTAATTTAATTTAATTTAATTTAATTTAATTTAATTTAATTTAATTTAATTTAATTTAATTTAATTTAATTTAATTTAATTTAATTTAATTTAATTTAATTTAATTTAATTTAATTTAATTTAATTTAATTTAATTTAATTTAATTTAATTTAATTTATTTTATATTATTTTATTTTATTTTATTTTATTTTATTTTATTTTATTTTAATTTATTTCATTTCATTTAATATTATTTTATTTTATTTTATTTTTTAATTATGTATTGTCATAATTTTTTTAATAATTTCCTATTTTTATGCATTTAATCCATATTCAATGAATGCTACCTTCTGAAGTTAACAAGATCATTCGAATCTCATCTCTTCGAGTTGTCTTCTTCGCATAGACTTCATCTCAATATTAGCACCCATACGTATACAGTGCTAATTGCCAAAATTTTAATTTTCATAAAAAAGAAATCCTTATCAAATCCGGAAGTCAAAATATGAAAAAGCGTTCATCGTTCATTGTCGTTCACTGTTTGCACTAAACAAATGCTTAGCCTTAGTTACCATATGTTGTTTACATTTGACACACGTTTCATAGTCTGAGAAATGCAAAATAAAAAAATAAAATAAATGTTTTTTTTGTCTCCGCTATTCGGTCGCCAATACTTTTTGCTGTTGATAAATTATATTGAATTGACCTCAAAACGCTTAAAGCTTCTCTCTTACGGTCAGCGCTGCTAAAGTAAATATTTGATATGCACAAATATGCCGTGCTTGCAGCAAACTATTTGCGCATTTCAAAAAATGTTTATGCCATCTAAATATTGTTTTTAAATTTTTAAATTTTTTACCTTTTGATCGTTTTCGCTTTTGACAATCGCGCTTTATTTGTGTATTTGTTTATCACTCAATTTAATAACACCTTCCAAGCTGGCTTTATGATTGCCATCAAAATTTATTTGAAAAGATTTTGTTGCCCACAATTGTGGTTTACTTCGTGCAAAATTAATTCGATATTGCAGAAATTCAATGAATTTCACCTCATTGCATTGTTTATCTGTACCAGTTTGATGCTTATGGACCGATAAGAGTAATTGAAGTGGAGGTTTTCTTATAAATAAATGTTGTTGCTTAGCAGCGCATCAGTTATCAGCTCACCACAAGCCACAACTAGTACACAGCGACCTTTATTGTTTGGGGTTTAGTTTTCTATACAAATCGCCCTTTGAAAGTCTTTTTGAAAAAACGTTCTATTGTTATATTGTTTTTTATACAAGACGATGTACATACGTACCTATGTATGTACTCGTTATCAGTTTTGCTAGAAGAAATCTGTTGTTTGAAAAAGTACGAGTATTATTTGAAAAAAAATGTTGATTTCTTTTGAGTACCAATTCCGGGATCACTCACAGGCTGGGCATCATCGACAGTGTCATGTGAACCAAGTGTGGAGAGCAGGTTCTGCGGCAATCTGGAACATCTTATCTGTTTCAACGCGCTCGATTGGATCACTAAGGTACTCTGCTAATTGAGGGCCAGGAGGCTCTACTAAGGTTCTTTACAAAGGCTCGTATATTTATAGATCTTTAGAGTCATTCCAAACGTTAAGGATTTTTATATACTAACGCTAAGTATTCGAACGAAGTTCTTGCGAGGCCTTAAGGCCTGCCAGTTTAACCTAACCTAAGTCTCAGTTGTCAGTAAAATGTTTTGATATAAACTTCGGTAATGTTCATGTTGTCATAAAAATTAAAAAAAAAATTGTAAAAACATCAATGTTTATAAAAAAATTCAAAATCCAATGACTGTACATAATACTCATAAAGTAAAAAAATACTTTTTAAAAAAAGAAGTAAATTCAAGAAAATCAAACAACAAATTCACTGAAATCAAAGTTGTTTTTGGTTTTCAAGTTTTTTTATACATACAGTCTGGGTATAGTGAACCCCCTATATAGTGAACACCTCGATATAGTGAACACCCAAATTTTGACATCGAGCCTCTAAATATAGAAACAAATTTTCAAGTAAAAAACAAAAAGTGTATTTTGAGCAAATAAAACGAGTTTTTGAACAAAAATGTTGACCTTAATATAGTGAACAACCTCAATACAGTGAACAGGCCTTGCAATAATTAGTTCACTATATCCAGACACCACTGTACATTGAAAATCGTGCAATGAATTTGATGCAAATATTATTACAACTTATCAGTTTTTAAACATTAAAAATATTGAATGTTTCTTCTGAACTTAATAACAGCATAAAATATTCGAAAATGTATAAAAAAAACCGAAATATTATTTGAAGGCACCATGGCCTATAACGTTATAAGCCCATAACGAACTCTCGTTTATCGTTATAAACGCCTCTCCTGTACCCGCTTTGGCTCCAATTAAATAACCTGTACTCGCTTTCGCTTATTTATCCTGCCATTGGCCTTTACCCACATTCACACTTCACTCCACTCACCCATTCACCTAATTTTGCGCTTCGCACACTTGTTTTGTTGCTGTTTATTCAGTTTCTTTTTATGCACATTTTAGCGTTTTTGCGCACTGGGCTGTGCGACGTCACACATTTGCGTTCTACACGACCAAGTATTGTAAAGCAAAAACAACTACCCCACGAACAACAACAACAACAACATCACAATACCCAACACTCCGCTAGCAGTCCCCCACAACACTCATTCAACAGCTTTTGTCGTCGGCGCATTGAATAAAAGAACGCAAATTGTCCAACAACAAATATGCAGCAACGTTTTGACATTCGACGTCAGCCAGCCAGCAACACAGCTGACTCTGTTTTTATGCGTTTGCTTTTCTTAGCATTTTCGTATGAGTATTCACTGCACTGCTTGTGGCTCCCCGTTGGCCCAGCAGTGCTCCAACGAGTACAAAATCAGCGAGTACTGACTCGGCCCCAGTGTGTCGTTTAAACAACCCTCCAGAAAGTATGCCGCATTCTGTTGCACTGTTGTTGCTTTTCTGTTGTGTGCTTGCGAAATTTGCTTTCGTGTGGTTTTCTCATTGATTTCATGAAATTTTGGTGTGTTTGTAATTCTCACTACGTTTATCTGCCGCTGTGTATGAAAGGTTGGTGGCTGAGCGTTTACAGTTAGCTTTGCGCAGAGGCGATATCGTAACCAATGAGGTTCTACCGAGGTGCGATTATTGCTAGTTGAAAACTTTAACCAATACCCCGCCATGGAGGACGTGAAATACCGTCCGCTACGGCAATTTTTGGAAGCCCGAGAGGGCTTGGCTATAATAAATGTGAAGAAAAATTAGAAATAAAGGAAGGATTATTAAAAGAATATTTCGTCCGTTCTTTCTGGACTGACGAAGAAAAATTGTGAATCGAAATTCTGCTTAATTGAGCTCGTTGGCAACCACTTTTAGACCAAAAGGACCTTTTTGTTTCACTTGGCACTTTTGAACTGTGTGTATGAGCTTTAATCAGGGTTCGGACCTAGCAAAACCGAAATCGTAGTGACAGCTGCAAAAAAGCGTAGCAAACCCCAAATTTGCGTAGTGAATTTCCCCAAAAATATAACTTTTTTTCAAAGTAATTTTATTGTAAAACGGAGAAAAAATAATATAACAAAGTTCATAAAATAACAAAACTTAAAATTCATTAAAAAAATAATAAGCTTGTAAAAAGGATTTTTTTACATTAAGTATTCTTTCTTTCTTTTTGCGGAAATTTGAATTTCTGTGCCAGCTTAAATTTGTTGCATTGTTGCTCAGGCTTTTTTTGCACAATTTGCAATGGGCGATGCCGTTTTCCTTCTTTGGCCACGGCTTATTTGCCTCCCATTCCGCTTTATACTTTTGAATATACGTTTTTGATGTTATTTCTTCCTCTTGAGACAAGGATTCGACTGAAAATGTTGAACAAATTAATGGGATTAATGATTGAACAAATTTTATTATTTAATTGACTTACTTCGGGAGCAAATATTTACCCATTTTGCATGATGCAGCCTTTCGCAGCGAAAGTTTCGCTTGCTTGTAAAAGGAATAGCAAAATGTCCGAACAGCACAAGCTGATCAGTGCATTTGGATATGGTTTATTCACTTACGCAAGTTAAACTATATGGCTGAATGATTTTTGCATCTGTTTCCTGTGGATGTAAAAGAGTTACCACATTCAACCCTTTCTTTAAGCTTTCGAAAATTGGTGCTGCCAAACATTGTTTGTCGATTTTGCTTCGGGAAAAATCGTAGCAGATTGGGATTCAAGCGGAGTGGCGAAGCAGATTTTCAAATTTTGCGACAAGCGTAGCAAATTCACTACGATCGTAGCAAAGTCCGAACACTGGCTTTAATAAACGTAAACTTTATGAATATTGTCGCAAAAATTTATTCTTTAGAAATTGGAAGAATTTCGATGTAAAAGTTAAATATCTAATAATTTGTTGAAAACAAAAAATAATGAGTCCTTTTCCCCATTTTGGTACATACAATTTTAGTTGAGTGGCAACCGTAGTGGAGCCAGCAATGGGGAATTAGTGAGTTGAGCAACCTTAATCTAACCTAAGTTTTCGGCCAACTCCTTATTTATGCAATATTTATACATTTATTCTTGATTAATATTTATTCTACGAATATGTATTTATCCATTAACTTCTATACTTCACCCCTCTTCTCCATTCCACAGTTCAATTTCCGTGCTGAACGGCAGCGCTTTTCGTCTGTTCTCCATCAGTGGCCCCAACAAAGTCGATGATATATTCGCCAAGGACAATGAGCAAATTCGTGTGGTGGAACGGCTGTTCAACAGCTCGCTGGTGGTGCTGGTCACCGTTCAGAAGCCCAACTGCCTGAAAATGTTGCACTTCAAGAAGAAGCAGGACATATGCAACTGCGTCTACCCGTCGGAAATACTGTGCGTGCGCATGAATCGCCATCGGTTGATCGTCTGTCTGGCGGAAAGCATACACATTCACGACATACGCGACATGAAGATCCTGCACTCCATCGAGAATATTGCGCCCAACGAGCTGGGACTGTGCACGCTGTCGCTCAACTCGCAGCTGGCCTTTCCCATTTCCAGCACAAGCGGCGAGCTGCGCATCTTCAATGCGAGCAAACTGCGGCCCGGCCTAACGATACGCGCGCATGACACGGCGCTGTCGGCGCTCAACTTTTCGCCGAACGGCGCACTGCTGGCAACCGCCTCCGAGCGGGGGACAGTGATACGCGTGTTCTGTGTAAAGAACGGTCAGCGTGTGCAGGAGTTCCGACGCGGCGTGAAACGTTGCGTGCGCATTGCATCGCTGGTGTTTGCTGTGACGGGCGATTTTCTGTGCGCCTCCTCCAACACGGAGACGGTGCACATTTTCAAAATCGATCCCAAGGCTGTGAAGGCGGCAGAAGGTCAGCTTCAATTCTGTTCCATATATCGACAATTTTTATTTATTTGTTTGATTTTATTTTCTGTACTTTGCAGCTGAGCTGGAAGTGGAAGCGAAACCAACGCCTGCAACAGCAACAGCATCAGCAACTTTAACGGCCACAGTAGCGGTTGCGAAAAACACTGAAACAAAAAAGCAGCAGCCAACAACATCTACAGCTGCAGCTGTACAAAATGGCACAGAAACTGCTGCCTCTCCCATGTCCGCATCGCCGCCGGCATCTACAGGAGGCGGCTGGTCGGGCTATCTTTCCAAGGCGGTCTCGTCGTATCTGATACCGTCGCAAGTCTGTGATGTGCTGGCACAGGATCGTGCCTACGCCACTGCCGTACTGGCACAGCCCGGCCTCAAGCATGTGTGTGGGCTGGCGCGTCTGCAGAAGGATCTGAAGTTGCTGGTCGCTTCCGAGGATGGTTTCCTCTACATACATGAGTTCAATGCGGAGCGCGGTGGTCCGTGCAAGCTGCTCGGCGTGCACGACTTGCGCTGTCCCTTGGAGGGTGTTATAGGTACGCACTGAAATTGTGTGAAGATTTTCTGAAACCTACAAAATTTAGACAGCATGTTCATAGTGAAATGCTTGTGCCAAATGTCCACAATACTTCTTTTACTTACATCATGATTTTAATTTTATATTACAATTCTTTCCATAATAGAACTAAATCTCACTGATAGCATGAATACTTCATCGCTGTCAACAAGCGCAAAGAGTGCCGCCACCAGTAACTCAGTAACCAGCAAAACGGTGAATATTAGCAACTCCAGTCATAGCAGTACCACGACCAACACTACAACAACAAGTACAAATTCTAAAGAGGCAAATAGTAAGAGTTGCGCTGCCAGCGTTTTAATACAAAATCCTGATCCAGTGCCTGACAACTCCTATGCGGGTATACTCAAGGGCGAACACTCGGCCAGCACAATGACAGGTATTATTAAAATTGTCAATGAGTACTTGAGCGCTTCGATTTTACATAATGTTGATTGCGTGCAGCATGCCACAAGCAGTTTTAAACATTTCTCCACTTTCTCTTCAGCAGATTCGGCCAAATTTCGCAAACTCTGTGATGCTATAGATACTCCCACTAAACTGTTCGATGAGCGGCAATTTCCGCCAGTGGCCATTGCCGCCAAGGATTGACAAAAGCGCAAAGACAGCAAAGATAGAATGGCTTGAAACATTGACATGAATTTGCAAATTGTTCTTGGAACATTTGTATTAAGCAACTAAATTAGCATAAATTGTATGATGTTATTATTGCATTAATTTACTTTAATTGGCTTAAGGCAACAGAAATTACTAATAACTTAGCGAATATTATATATGTTATAAATTTTAATTATATTAGTTTGCATAACAAAATTGCAAAAAAATTTAAAAAGATTTAATGTGTACTTTGACTAGCCACTGTAGATATAATATGCATCCAATCGACAGGCCAACTTTATCACACTTGAGCGTATTTAACTGTTGAGCATTTAATTAGGTTTGTTTTGATTTGTCGAAAAATTTCTGATAAAACAGCTAAAGTATTTATATCACTTCGAACTCATTGCAGTTTAAGTTGGCACAGAAAAGATTCGAAATAACTTTGCTATCATTTAAAAGCAGTTTTTCACATTTTTATTAATGACAATTTACAATTATTTTAATATTGAGGTCTATACTCTTATTCATATTTTAATAACGTTCTTACTTATTCAATCGATCTGTATGCCTTAAAATATGCGCTAAAATACACTCCCACAAAAAGTCAACTTATGTGTGCCTAAGTTAGACTTTCGATATCAAAACATATATTTAAACATAACGTAAAAAAGCAGCTGCTTCCAATGGGTCTAGCAATTTGTAAACATTTCCTTTTAGCATATGAAAATATAAGACACTTCAAACCGCTTGTTTTGTTGACATTTAAAATACAAATTTGTCAACAACAAACTCTATTTGAAACTTTTGTATACCATTTACACTTTTGTACAAATTGAGTTGCTTCCAAAGTACGAAATTTTCCAAGTATTACAGTACCGAAATGTAGAGATTTGATTAGTGAGAGCAAACTTTGCAAGTACAAGCTTTACTGCAAACGAGCAAGCAAAAGAAAACTTGAAAGTACAGTTGAAGATTTACAGAAAAGGTTTTAACTGCGATAGTACTATTTTTAATATTTTCAAAGATATCACATGCAATGTTCAAAATTTGCCTTTTTCACTCTGCAAATATTTGTAATTAATTTGAATACCTTTCACTAAAAGGATTATTTAAAATTTTCTAAAATTACAATCACTTTGCCCTATAAAATATACAAAAATCCCATTAGGCAGCATTGAAGGGCTTTGCATTCGCAGTACCGACACAGTACCTAAATAATACCACATATTGTATAATTGTAAGCCTATATTGTATGTATGTATATGTGTATACATAGCAATAGTGATAGATTGCAATATTATGCATGTTAATAACTGCAAATTACAATTCTGTATTTGTGTGTCACTAGCAGACTTAAGAACACTGTGTAAAAAGTAAAAAATATATAAAAAGAAAAACAAAAAAAAAATCGATGAAAAAGTTCAAAAACACAATAAAAGAACCACCAAAACAACTGAAATAAACATTTTTATTTAACTGTTGGTAATTAAAAAAATAAATTTGTTACTGAAAATTTCGAAAACTCCAGTTTAAAACTTAAATTCATACTTGTATACTACGAAATATGTCAGTTAAAGACTTGGGAAATATTTTTCGTAATCAGAAACTAAACTAAAAAAAGGAAAAAAACAAAGCATTTTGTATTTTAAAAAAAAATTATTTAATTACACATTTAAGGACAAAAAAGTTACAGTACATTTGTAGTATTTATATAGCAGTGTATGGATTTGGGCCTTGGGTCTTTATGTGCTAAAATGGTATAGTTATATAAATTCACTAAGAACAAACAAGTGGGGGGAATGGCGTGCGGTAAAATCATTTGTCAACTAAAACTAAAGCGTCTACAAACTTTTGCGTAATGCAAGAAGGTTCAAACCAAACAACTGAACCTCAAATACTTGAAAAATTGTGGTATCAAACAGCCAAATGAAACAGTTTACATTTGCCGCTGTACATCAACGCCAACTTGTTCATTCTTCAGCATAATTTTGCGGCTTTGACGGCGTTGTTGGTCCGTTTGTGGTTGCAGCTCGGGCTCTGGTTCTTGCTCCAGCTGTTGCTGTTCTTGTTGTTGTTGGTGATGATTATGATTGTGATGGTGGTGGTGATGATGATGATGATGATGCCGCGGTTGTTGTGGCTGTACTTCGGCCAGCTCCAGCTGCTGTTGTTGTTGCACATTTTCGGCCCCTTCGGATTCCATGTCCATTTGTGTGGCCTTGTCTATTTTAAGGCTGTGTCGTTGTTCGTGTGGCACTTCGGCCTCGATGTCCGTATGATCGGAACGCAGTGATTTCAGCGAGAAGAACGAACTGATTTTGCGCAATTTGTCGTGTACGCTGAGTTCGGTTTTGTCATGATCAACGCTGGCGAGGCTCTTCATGCTGTGCGCCGTTGAGAGAACCAGCGATTTCGATGAACGCTTCGAGCTGCTCGATCTGGAACTGCTGCTCGAGTTTTCGGAGCTGCCGCGCACTGGTTTCGTGGTGACCCAAAATTTAAGCGCAAATATGGCTTCAAGCTTGAGCGCCTCGAACAGCGAAATCTGCATCACGAGGCAGGTTTTGTGTTTTGTTAGTGAAACATGAAACTACTTTCTCATCATGCAACTCACCTTCTCCTCAATGGCCACAGCCTTTACGTTCCACAGAAACTCCAGCATTCCTATTGAGAGCGCACACAGCAATCCAATGCCCAGAACCAGAAATACGCCACCCACATTTTCCAAATCCAATTCGGGCGTATCGCTGTCGGCCGACTCCGCTTGCGAGCAGTTGCCGCCGCCGTGCATTTCCTTCCACCATTTGCGTTTCAGCTCGGCCAGTGTGCCGGATTCGCCAAGCTTCAAGACGGCGCCACTAATCTGCTTGCGATACGGCGAATCTACAGGCAATAGATTTCTATTGGCATTGCAACAAAACGAACACAATTCGTATCTCACTGAATGGCATTGCAATGCCGTAGGTCTTGTAATCCAACCAGCCGCCGACTTGCATCAGTTCGCATTGTCGTTCGACGATGTACTCCAGTGTGGTGGACTCCATCAGATAGGCGTAGAGGCGTTTGCCCTTCAGCACACGTTCCACGCCCTCATCGTTGCTTTTGGTGAACACCGAAGGACGTGCCGTATCCATGGCGGCCCACATGCGTTGATAAGTGGTAAAGTTGGAATCCTGCCAAAACATAAAATATTAAAAAAAATTAAAATTATTAAAGAAAACTTCATATTACCCTAAAAAATGCCATTGTACTGCCGCCAGTAACGGCGCCATATTTGATTTTGCTTTGTGCGGCCAAATCTTCGGCGCTATTAATGGAACCTTCCATCTGTGGGACATACAAAAATGCTAAACGAAAACTTCAAGCCAACATTAAGTTTGTGCTCACTCGCGACATGGTGAGGAAAGCAGCCAAATTGGCTGTGTAGGAGTTGAGCATCATCAGCGCAAAGAACCACCACATGCCGGTGACCAGACGTGTTGAGGCCGCTCTGTAGTGGGTAGAAAAGTATTTTCGAAAGCATTTTGATCTGAGAAATTGGCAAGAAAGGACTCTTACTTTGGCAACATATCACAGCCTTGTCCCATGAGCGAACCCACTGCCAGCCACGTTGTATTCGACATGCACCAGATATTCTCCACTTCCTCGGGCTCCTTGCAAGGATGCGGATTTTCCCAGTCGTCTGGTGCCATGCGCGATAGTGCAAACAACAACAGCGATACACCCAGATACGCGGTGGCCATATAGATCCACACGTCCAGCGAGAAAGGCGAAAGAAAGGAGAACAGATCGGGCGGCGGCTGTTCGGGTTTAGCAAAGAGTATACTGATGCCTAGTGTCATGAAGGGCGGAGTAAAATCGACGGCCTGACGACGCGCTGAAGTCATTGTGAGATCGCAAATGCCCAGATCTGCGTTCTATGGAAAGTTAAAGAAAATCCAAAATTATAAATGTGCTTTGAAAACTTATAAGAAGACTGGGAAACTTTCAGAATCATTTATATTATCTGTAAAATAGATTTCATTATCTAAGTCAGCTCGAGATATCATTACAAATGATTTAGGATATTTTTAAGTGTAGTATGTCTACAGACCTCTTTGTCTTCTTGCAAGAAGGAAGCTGAACTTTTTTTAATGAACAAACATACAAAAATAAGTATATTCGACTCAAAGACTAATAGTTTGAGTTAAGCTTTCAAGTTTTCAAAGCTTTTGAAGCACTTTTCAGTTTCCACCACATTCGAGTAGATTTAGTCAAAGCTCACCCCGTCCAAAAGCTGCTTCACCAAGCCATCCCATTGCTGCGTCAACTTGTTGAAACTGCCATATTTGCCATCTGGCGCCAACACGAATTCGTATTTGAAGTTCAGCAATTTGGCAATGGCATCAATCAGGTCCATAGAATAGCCTTCGTAGCGCGCATTGCCCTGTAAAATTTCGCCTTCCTTCGGTTCTCTACGAGTGAAACGGCATAGAGTAGTAAAATATGAAAATAGAAGGATGAGAATGTAAAATTCCAGACTCCTTCGGTTCTCTACGAGTAAATCAGCTCTGAGTAGTAAAACATACAACAGAGTACTGCCATCTTATTTAAGATTCATACGAATAAATCTTAAACAGAGTCTCATTGTCTTTTTATTTTTCCTTCAACCGACCCACCTATTCGATAGGAATGGCGCTCCAAGTCTTGAGGTGATTATGAACGTTTTATTCGAAAGCTTTTCGCCAACACGCTTTTCGCTCGCATCTTCCTTCTCAAGTGAGTCTAGACCATTCACCGGATCCCATGTAGCCAAGTCGAGAAAACCATTTTGTGTGGCCTCCATGAAACGTAACGTGAAAAAGTTTCGCTGGCCATGCTCGTTGAAGCCAATGCGTCCCGTGGCCGCTTCTTCTGTGCGCTAAGAAACAAATAAAGTTTTAGTAGGGACATCTTACGACTACGCCAAGTGCTCACAGCCTTAATGAACTCAATAATACGTCGTCCATGTGGCCAGGCGCGATTACGACGACATTCCACTTTGGGCGCATTGAATTCATCGACTATGCCCAGCTCGTTGAGACCTTTACTGAAAATCCACACAGCATCGTTGATTAAAATCATATTTGTCTAAGGATAAAGTAAAAATAAAAAATATATTTTTATATTTTAGGTAAAAACTTTTTGAAAGCAAAGTCCCACCTTAACTTGTGTGGGCAACACTCTGTAGTAGCGTCCCTCACGCTTCTCACGCTCCTCCCAGTCGTGTATGACATTCTTCACTTGAAAGTCTGTGGGATCCATGAGGCGCACTGTTGTAATGTTGGCAGCCACACTTTGCAGCTCTTGAAAGTCCAACGTATGCGTATCGAGTATGGGTAGAAAAATGCTCTATAGAAGTTTTAGTTCGTAGTCACCAAATCTCTTAATGAGTCGGTTGGCACTATTTACCTGATATTCGCCCAGCATTTTCAGCTCCTTTGCTTGTTTTAGTATGTTAATTATATTCTCGGTGGCACAGTGCAGTATGAGACAATTGTCAGAGGAAACTTTGATGCTCTTCAGAAACGGTCGATGATCGGGGCCGGGGCCCAGTTGACGTATGGTGGTTGGATTGCTGGTGGGTTCGCCAATTTGCAGCACATCCTGCAGCTGTTGTAGGCCTGTACGAACAGATATTCATAGTATTTGAAAAAGAATTTTATAGATATATATATATGTATAGAGATCAGCAGTAGTTGTTGCTTTCTCACCATCATCGGATTCGTAGACAGTCGTATAGCTACGCCAGCCGAAACTTTGCACTATTTCGGCCATGCCACGAGCCAACAGCAGATTGTCGGGATGCACGTTCAGCGTCATGGTTTTTTGTGATCGATCGGCTAAATTTTCGCTCGGAGACCAGTCGTACAGAAAGTGCGGAATGTCGAGCGTATTGCAAATGGACGAGATTATGTCTGGAAGAGGGGAGCAGATGCGATTATACAGAATCGATACTAAACAAAAAGTCAGTATTTAGAGTCAAAATTGGCAGCTTAAGAATTTTTAAGAGCATAATAATTTTTATAAAAATTTATAATTGCAAAGAAAGTGTAATTGGTCAGAGTTTGCGTCAAAGATGTCATTGAAATGGGCAGATAAATGATGAAATGCAGGGATCTAGAAACTTAAGAGCATGGAAGCAGAAATTCAGAAGAAAGTAACCTGAAATTCAAAAGCAAGAAACTAAAAGTTCAACATAAAGTAACTAGAAATTCATGAGCCAGTTATTAGAAAATCAAGAAATTAATTGTAAAAATTGTTTTAGAGAAACTAAAGCCAACGGAAAGGATCTTTTGGAGACCCCATGAAGAATTTAGGAAGTAAGTTGTATAAATAAGGAACGAACAAAATAGAACCAGAAATCCTAGGACACAGAATCACATATTCAAGAAATGCAACCCCAAAATTTTGATAGAGAAACTTAAGTTAAAAAAATAATCCTTTAACGGAGAATCCGTATAGGAGTTAAAAAGTATAACTGAGTAAGTTGTATAAGTAAAAAAATTTTTAAGGGATATAAAAGTCAATAAAAAGAATCGTCTAATTGAGATCCTACGGAAGAGTTAACCAGCATAAGTTAGTAAGTTGTATATGTAAGGAATGGAAAGAAACATAAGGAACCAGAAATCTAAGAGTAAGGAACTAGAAATTCAGTAGAAAGTAACCAAAACTTCAAGATCAGGCTATTAGAAATACAAGAAAACGTAATCAGAAATTCAAGAAAATTCTGAAATTCAAGAAATTAATTATAAACATTTTTTTAGAGAAACTAAAGCCAACAGAAAGGATCTTTGGGAGACCGCATGAAGAAGTTAAGAAAAGAATTGTATAAGTAAAGAACGCAAAAATAGAAGAAACCAGAAATTTTTAGAGCAAAGAACCAGAAATTTAAAAGCAAAGAATCAGATATTCAAGAAATACAATCCCAAAAGTTTGTTAGGGAATCTTAAGTCAACAAAAAGAATCCTTTTAGACTCCGTGAAGGAGTTAAAAAGTATAAGTAAGTCATTTGTATACTCGTAATTAAGAAACGAAATGAAATGGAAGGTACCAGAATTTCATGAACAAGAAACAAGAAATTTAAGAGCAGTCAACCAGAAATTCAAAAGCAAAGAATCAGATATTCAAGAAATACACTCCCAAAATTTTGTAAGAAAAATTCAAGTCAACAAAAAGGATCCTTTTATGGAAACTCCATGAAGGAGTTAAGAAGTATAAGCAAATAATGGAAGATAGCAAAAATTCAAGAGCATGAAACCGGAAATTCAAGAAAGAAATACTAAACTTTTGATTTTATTTAAGATTAAAATAGATTAATTGTAGAAATTTAGGTCAGCGATAAGTACAGTTTCATAAAGACCCCATATTTCCAAGAAGGAGCTGAAAAGTATAGAAGGAAAAGGAAGTGCTTATAGATATAAGTAAATCTTCTTCTTCTGCTTTAGATATGGACACTTTAATTTAAATTTCTGAAAATTTTTATAATAAGAATGAATGCTAAAATGTTTGCCTTGGTCACGAAACAATTAAATTAAAGTGTTAAACACAAAAATAATCAATTTTCATTGAACATATTGTGTACAATAAACACTGCAAATAATTTATTATTTTTCTTCTTCTCCTTCTTTAGATATGGACACATTAAACTCAAATTTCTAAAAGTTTTTCTAATGAAAATGAATGCAAAAATCTTTGCCTTGAACACGAAACAATTCAAACGATTCAATTAAAGTGTTAAACACAACAATAATCAATTTCCATTGAACATATTTTTTATAATAAGCACTGCGCAATTTCTTTAATATTTTTATTCTTCTTCTTCTTTAGATATGGATATATTAAACTCACATTTCTTAAAGTCTTTTTATTGAAAATGAATGCAAAAATCTTTGCCTTGACCACGAAACAATTCAACCGATTCAATTAAAGTGTTAAACACAACAATAATCAATTTTCATTGAACATATTTTTTTATAATAAGCACTGCGCAATTTATTTAATATTTTTCTTTTTCTTTAGATATCGATATATTTAATCCATATTTCTAAAAGTTTTTTTTATTAGAACGAATGCAAAAATCTTAGACTTGGCCACGAAACAACTCAAACTATTCAATTAAAATTGTCAACACACAGCAATTTCCATTGAACAAATTTTTTTTTTATTCATTTGAACACTGCGCATTTTATTTTAGCCACTACTGTACCGCACGTGCGTTTGCTTAAAGAAATTGCGCCGACTATGAGTGTGTTTACTCACCTGTGCCGCTTGCCGTATTTGGACCAAAAATAGCACTAACGCCTTGCGTAATCAATTTGCAAACTAGAAAAACAAAGACAATTGTACAAATTGCAGTCGACCTTATTGTTGTTGTTGCCACTGGCAATGACCTGTTTTCTCCACTAGGAAACTGTCGTCAATGTTGGCGTACTCCACAATGGGCACCAACTCGAAGTTGCGTTCGTGCACATTGGCGCGTTCGACAGCGGTGCGAAAGGCAATTTCGGCTTCCTCGTTGGTGCTGGCAAAGATGGCGCCTGCAAACAGTTGCAGGTCAGTTATGGACAGTTGAAGATCAGTCGCAATCAGTTGCAGTTACCGATTGAGATTTGCTGTCTGTCTGCGGCGTTGGCGCTGGCGCTGGCCATCAGCAGCGCACAAAGCAGCTGCAGCGCCAAC
Organism: Melieria crassipennis; assembly: GCA_963668005.1. NCBI lineage: Eukaryota > Metazoa > Arthropoda > Insecta > Diptera > Ulidiidae > Melieria > Melieria crassipennis. The sequence continues at coordinate 63,428,096 of OY764961.1, read as the reverse complement.
ATTTCACTTTTTGTTCACAATTTCAATTAATTTTTTTTCCAATTTAATTTGCACATCTTTTCCAAATGTGGTGTAAATTAGCAGCAATTTAATGGTTTTGGAAAAATTTTATGATGATGTAAAAATGTGGCGAAAAATGTTGCAACAAATCAAGCGCCCACCGTTGCGTTTAGAGACTTAACACGAAATGCATTGGGCGAAAAACTGACAAGTTGAAAAACTTGCATACGAAATGCTAAAATTAAAATTTTGCACAAAACAACAAACAAAAGCCAAAAATAAATGCAATATGCAAAAACCAAAAACAATGAAACTAGCAATAAAAATAAAAATGAATTGTAAAGGAAAATCAGTGCAAAACAAAGCCAGCACGTGGCCTCAATTTTGTTGGCATTAGCCAAAATTTTTCGCCATCACTTTTGCGTAGAGATTTTCAAAACCCTTGTGTGTTGTTGTTGTTGCTCTCTAAAATGACTTTCTGTTTTGCTCGGCATATTCTAAACAATTTATCATGCATTTCAGGGTAGAGTGTTCGAAGCGCGCAAGCAACAGCGCCTAATTGGAAGTTGGCCAACGGCCAAAGCGGCGCAAATGTTGGCAATTTTTTTAATTTATTTTTTTTAGTTTTATTTCAGTACATATTTGTTTTCTATGTAGAACCTAAAGCATTGACATACGTAGCTTAGATTTAGCTGGGTAATTGCTTTAATGTTGAATTAAAATACTCTTAGTAGAGGAACTCAGATTAAAAATATTTACTCCACTTATCTCTTAAGTTAGTTTTTTTTTTTAATAAATTAAACACTCAATTGTTATATCAATTAGTTTATGACAATTATTTGTATGTTTATTGCAATCATTATTATTATTATTAGTATGAAAATTAAATCTTCTTCCGAACAATGTGATCATAAAATATGACGTGTCCATATTTCTCCGAGAAATGCATAGTACGCGTGCAGTTGGTGCTATACATTTCACGCGATATATCAACACAGATCTTTTTGTGATCGCCACGATGCATGAATATCAAACCATTTTCGACGTCGTGCAAGACAATATAATTCTCCGAGTTGTTGTAGTTGACGATACCTTTGTGCCAATCGAAAAAGCTGAGATCCAGTGGTGTCGGCCGCAACAAGACGCGATCCTCGAACACGCCCAGCCAGTCGGTGTGACCTTCGGTTTGCAGATTCGCCTGATGGAGACTGTGTTCGAAATCTATATATCCGGATACTTCGAAACCCGATTTGAAACGATGTTTAATAAAGATGATTGTCTACACATACAAACACAGAGAGAGAGAGAGAGAGAGAGATAGAGAGATGAAGATTGCGTTCTCTTTCAACTTGAATAGACTAACCGATATGATCTTTTGTGTGTTTGGTCGCTCGCGATTGGCCAGTTCGATGAGTACCGGATCCTTGGAGGTCATATTCTCGCTGAACAGCATGGCCGACTTTTTGGTTGGCCATAGCGATTCCTGCACAACGATTTTTCGCTTCTCATACTGATCGGGTGTGTAGATTTCCGAGGCCGAGCGATAGCCGAGCTCGACCAGCATGCGACAGAAGCGTATGTTGCGCAAAAAGCGTATGTCACTGCGCGAGATGAACGTGTCCAGGTAGTCCTCATAGGTGGGACAGTCCAGCAGAAACATGTCTTGCTGTATGGCGCCCATCTTTGCTGTGCGTTTCTTGTGCTTTTTATTTAGTTGACTTTTTTCTGGTTATTTTGGGTTTTGCTATTTTTTTATCTCACAAAAACACAAATTACAAAAATCAAGCTCTTTACAAAATATATATATATATATATATTATTTTTTGATTGTAAAATGGAGCTGAGTACTTTATAAAAAAATATATATACGTTTATTGCTGGCTCATTGATGATCGAGAATCGCGTTTATGTTGTATTCTGATGATTGCTTTGATGGTCAGATAATGGGCTGGCTTTGGGCTATAGTTGTGTATCTCAGTATGGATCGTTTTTCGGATTTTTATTTTTCATTAATTTTTTATATTTTTTGTGATAAATCACATGATTTTTGCGTGTTTTAGATATTTTGATTTTTGTTTGTCTATGAAGATTGAACTTCCTTTAAAATCGAAGTTTTATTGTTTATGAAATTTTCTGAAATATACTATTTTCAAAGTGAACGCTGCCGGGTGCAGTGTGAAGAAGCTATGGAAATATTGTATGTTGTAAACAATGTTGCCTTCGATATGTGTAACACAAAGTGGGTATAGTTTGAATCAGTGGTTCTCAAACTGTGGCAAGTGAATCAAAATTGGGGGCGCGAAGCTTCCAAAAGCGCAGTGAGTGGAGAATCTGCCACGAATGTACAAATTGAATGTTTTAGAGATTTCATTTTAAATGTCGTAAAATTTATCATTCGAAAGACCATTGGGTCATTTTGACGGTTTTTCATTTTTAAATATATATCTGTATTTTCTTTATTATTTCTATCAACTTTTGCTTTGATGACTTTTAACATGAACACCCCAAAAGTGACATCATAAAAATACGAGCACATTGAATACGATTTTTCAAATGGATGGACGTTTCTCAAACTGTGGTAAGTGAACCAAAATTGCAACGCGAGGCTTTCAAAGGAGCAGTGACTAGAGAATCTTCCACAAGAAGAGTCATTCGGAGTTGATTCAGCTGATTTTATTATTATTAATAAAAAAATTAAACTTGTTCTCCTTTAGAATACCGTTTCGTAACCCTGAATCAGTGACTTAAATTCTTTTATTCCAATTTCAATTCCCTTGACTTTCAAGAAGTAATTCAATTCGGCATTGAGCAAACATGAACACCCCAATAATGACATCATAAAAATACGAGCACATTGAATACGATTTTTCAAATGGATGGACGTTTCTCAAACTGTGGTAAGTGAACCAAAATTGCAACGCGAGGCTTTCAAAAGAGCAGTGACTAGAGAATCTTCCACAAAAAGAGTCATTCAGAGTTGATTCAGCTGATTTTATTATTATTAATAAAAAAATTAAACTTGTTCTCCTTTAGAATACCGTTTCGTAACCCTGAATCAGTGACTTAAATTCTTTTATTCAAATTTGTTGTTTGCTTGAAAGATCACGCTTTATTGAATAAAAGGAATAAACGGAAATATGAACTAACATGGCTGCACTTGAGCAGAGTTGCATGAAGTGCATGAAAAGCTAAAGGCTCGGTAGTTCCTTTTTCTCAACAAAATTTCAATTTGCTTGACTTTCAGCAACCATCGTGAACACCCCAAAAGTGACATCATAAAAATACAAGTCCATTGAATATGATTTTTCAAGTTTATGCTCTTTTAATGCTCTTTCACATTTTTGGTTGTACATTTTCTCGGTCATGTGTACGTTGTGCTCTTGACTCAAGCAGCTGTTTGCAAAGCATAAGAAATTAAAAATAAATAAAATGATAATAAAAACATAAACACCGCACACAAATTGTAAACAGCATCGAAAGAACAGGAACATCAAATTGTCTGATTCAATTTTACAAAATTCTTTTATGACTCTAACAAAACATCAACAATAATTTGCAGTTTCCGCTGTTGGGGCACAAAACGACAAAAAATCAGAAATTGCAATGCTTTGTGAACGACAAACTGTCGCTGGGGTGGGGGGGGGGGAAGGGAACAAGTGGCGCGCTGGCGCTTGTTGAAGTGAGGCAATGCTGTCTTGCCGCCGGTATTTCCAAAAAATTTTCTTGTACTCATTCAAAACAAAAATACGATATACTGAAATATGAAAAATTCCTATATGAAAAGAGTCTACTCTGTGTATATACTTAGCACTACAAATCACAGCACAACACGGCGACAGCAGAAGTAAAAACAATAACAAATACAAGAGCGCAGACCAAGCAGCGGCCGTCAGCAGCAGTAAAACATTTGATGAAAAGTCATTTTCTCGGTTGTTTTCTTATTTGTTTTAAGTGAATATGTTGAATTTTGATTCTTTTTTTGTTGTTGCTTTTTGTTGCAGACTGAGGAGCAAGTTGGGAAATGATTTTCGTGCAATGGCTTTTAGTGTGCGCTAAATTCTTTCCACGACTGGACGTTTTCGAATGGAGCACAAAACGTTTACGTAATATTTCTAGCATATAGAATCGAGGCGGAAAGAGAACAATAATCGAAAATTCATAATGAAAATGTGACTCCATAGATATGCGGTAGTGAAATGCAAATTGAAAAAGCTTTAACGGGATTTTTAACAAAAAAACGTTGCACTAAAGTATTGCAGTTGTTAGAAAAATGCGCTCGCTGCTGTTCGTTGTGGTGTTGACAGCAATTCTCCAAAGTACACTCGAGCTGGTCGATAGCGATAAGACGGAGGTGAAAGTTGGTAAATATTGGACAGAAACGCTCAATGTTAGACTATAAAATATTTAATTTTTTTTGTTTTTATTTGAATTGCCTTGTAGGCGCCTTGTTTTTTAAGAACGAAGGCGATATTGAGCTGAGCTTCGATGAGGCTTTTCGTGAGATCAACAATTTGCGGCTATTCGAAGTGCGCTTTGTGACCATCAAACGTTTCATACCGTCCGACGACAGTTTCATACTGCAACAGCTGAGTGAGTCATTGAATTTATTAATTTAAAAAAATAAGTAAAATTTGATTACTTGTGAGATTTTCGAGTGAAACAATGACCACGAAAAAACAAACATTTTATTCAATATACTAAATTTTTGATGGAATTCAATGAAAATTAAGAAGCCCATTGATATTTTTGTGATTTGCTTTGTACTTATTCAGGACTTTTTGGATGTTATTACTTTTGTTTAGGCCTTTGTTTGATACTATTAGAATGCTGTTTGATGCCATAGAGCTCCAATTCGACATTATCATTATTTTTAGCTATTATGTCACTGTTTGATGCTTTTAAGTCACTGTTTGATGCTATAAATCCACTGTTTGACGCTATTAAGCCACAGTTTGATACTATAAAGCCACTGTTTGCCGTTATTAAGTCACTGTTTGATGCTACAAATTTTTTTTGATGCTACTATGACACTGGTTGATGGCAATATGACACTGTTTGATGCTATTATGACACTGTCTGATGCTATACAGCCACTCTTTGATGCTATAAAGCTACTGTTTGCCGTTATTAAGCCACTGTTTGATGCTATTATGCCACTGTTTGATGCTACAAATTCACTGTTTGATGCTATTAAGTCACTGTTTGATGCTATTAAGCCACAGTTTGATGCTATAAAGTTACTGTTTGCCGTTATTAAGTCACTGTTTGATGTTAAAAATTCTGTTTGATGCTACTATGACACTGTTTGATTCCAGTATGACACTGTTCGATGCTATTATGCCACTATTTGATACTATTGAAAGCAATTGCGCCGGTGTTTTATGCATTTAGCTCTTAATTTCTAGCTATTAGATACACATTTAGGGCCATTTGACACTTGGTTTTCATTATTAAGTCTTTCTGATGCCATTTTGCTTTGGTTTGAAGCTGCTAAGTCAGTGTCTGTTAACATAATGCAACTGTTTAAGCAATAAAATCAATTGTTTGCCTCTGTTTGATGTAATTATGTTTACGATTGATGCTTCTGAACATCTGTTTAAATATATCGAACATTTATTTGATTCTATTAGAGCTGGTTTATGCTATTTGACTATTGTTTGGACCTACTAGGTCTGTGTTTGTTGCTTTATATTTTTTTTATACTATTAGTCAACGACTGGATATTTTCAGACCCCTTGTTTGATACCTTTAAGTATCAATTGATGATTTTTGGTTTCTATTTAATGCTATCGGACCTCTGCTCACAACTGCTGGTATCTGTTTGCTGTTGTTAGTTCTCTTTAATGTTATAATTTTTCTGGTTGAAGATCTCTTTCATTCTGTTTGATGTATTTGAATTTGTGTTCGATGCTTTTAAGCCATGGATTATTTTCTATTTTATCCATCAGCAAAGATTTTTGTAAATTTTTGTTTTGTAATGTCATGAATTTTAATACAATTTGTATGAATACTTTCGAATATATATGTTTTTTATTATAAATACCATTAATTATTTTAAATTATTTCTGCTTTAGTATTTTTTTAAAAACTTAAAATTTCTCTGCTTCACAAAAAATCTCTACAGCTTCATTGAGTTTCGTTATACAGTTACTCAAAAATTAATGATTCCTCTGCATATTATTTCAGCTTGTGAATTGATTTCCAATGGCGTTGCTGCTATTTTTGGACCAAGTTCGAAAGCAACCAGCGGTATGTTAATGACCAAATAAACAAATTATAATAAAAGAAAAATTACTTGAATTTTGAAGTGTCAAAAATTCATCAATGTTGTGCATTAAGTAAAGAAAAGTGAGAAATGTTTTTGCATTTAAATTTGCAATTTGATGGAAGAAAACGATTTTATGATTTTTGTTAATGTTCAACAAATGTTTTAATGGCATCTTCGGTGTTTTGTATTTTTTTATAATGTTAATTTTTTCGAAATTTAATTTTGTAATTTTTAAATTGTTTTGAATTTTTGGATTTTAATTTATGCTAATTTTATTTATTTCAAATAATAATTAAATTTTTAAAATTTTAATTCCTATTTTAATATTTTTTAAATTAATTAAAAAATGTTTTTTTTTAAATTAATTTTTTTGGGTTTTTAATTTGAATTTTTTTGAATTTTATTTTTCTTAATATTAATCATATATTTTTTAATTTTATTTTTTTCTAATTTTAATCTCTTTTAAATTAATTAAAACATGTTTATTTAGTTAATTTTTTGGGCTTTTTCATTTTAATTTTTTTAATTTTATTTTTCTTAATATTAATTTAATTTTAATTTCTATTTTTAAACTTTTCTAAATTAATTAAACTTTTTTTTCATTTTAAAATGTTTTAGATATTGTTGCTCTCATTGCCAATGCCACTGGCATTCCACATTTACAATACGATTGGCGTCTGGAGACTCCGGTCCAGGAGCGACAGAATCATCGCTTGTCGGTGAATGTGGCGCCCTCACTTTCGATTTTATCGCGCGCCTACTTGGACATAATACGAACAAATTTTGATTGGACCTCATTTACCATAGTCTATGAAACGGAGGAAGGTGAGTGCATGGGTCCGAAGGGAAAGAAATGGCTGTTAAATATTTTAAAAGGTTTCAAAGTAATGTTTGTTGGTTCATACTTTGTGAGGTAATAATTTATGTATATAGTATGAGAACTATTCTTGACAATGAAGATATGCACGATATATATATATCGCATATATCATATATAGCAATTATGTCCTAGTCATATGTCATATCAAAAGTTGTAAATTTAAAACATTCTTTAGTGGTGTAAAGTTTTATTGATTTCTTTACCTCTGTATGTATTTGAGATTTGTTGAAATTAATTTTTAGTAATTTTAAAACACGATAAGAAGTATAAAAAATATTTTTTTAATTTTTAATTATTTTTTAAATATTTTTGTAATCTATTCTTTTAACCATGACTTGCTCTTTTTTATTACTTCTTGTCTTCGTAGGGCTCGCTCGTTTACAAGATCTCATGGATATTCACGTACTGGATCGTGACTTTATAAAGTTGCGCAAGATCGCCGACTATCAGAACGATCTGCGAGTATTGTGGAAGGAGGCGCGCGAAACATTTCACGAACATCGCATCATACTCGATTGTGAGCCCAGCTCATTGGAGAGTCTATTGAGTGCCTCAATGGAGTTTAATCTATTGGGTGCTTTTAGGGTATGTTCACAATACTAAATATAGAACATATAATCTAAACAAGAAGTATTATCTTAGAATTGGTTTCTAACACACCTGGATACGCACAGCTCCAATCTGAAACAAATCTACAATGAAACTTTCAAGGCCAATATTACATCTGTGCGCATCAAATTGGTGGATCACAATCCTTATGAGCGTAAAAAGACAAAAGTGCGCAAAATCGATGTAAGTTTAGAAATTAATTTTGTATTTAAGATTTTATATTTTTCATGGATACTTCCTATATATAGTTTTGTTTTATTTGGTAGAAAATTCTTGGCAATCAAACCATGTTGCCGATTCTAATGTACGACGCTGTGGTGTTGTATGCCAATGCGGCGTGTAATATCATCAAATCTGTAAATCAGTTTCATGAACCACTCAAACGCTGCGAAATGGGACACACGGTCGAGCGGCCTTGGTATTTGGGAAGGCAGATAGTACGCGAAATGAAATTGGTGTGAATTAAATAATGACAAATTTATATATGCCGTGAGATCCTAAAAATATTTAAGTTATAAGATATAAAGTATATTAAGTTAGATATAAATCCAAAAACTATTCAAGTAGTCATCTATATCTATCTATATCTAAAGATCTAACATCTCATTCTCTATAAAGATCACAAATTATGGAATTTGTCTTTAAAATGCATCATTCGCAGATATCCGAAGACGATGTTGAGCCGCCGTTTAAAACGGAAAATCTCAAACTGAATGAATACGGCCAACGTACGCATTTTAATTTGGAAATCTACAAGCCCACTGTTAATGAACCGTTAGCCGTATGGAAACCCAACGGAAATATATCGCCCATAAAAGCACGTCAGGCGGTGGCGAGCAGTTCGACTACGGCACAGGATTTTTCACAGGTGCGCAAAACCTACACAGTGGTCACACATTTCGAGGAACCATATTTCATGCTCAAGTAAGTTGCCGGACTTTGGTGTCATTATAAAAAAGTTTATCGAGCTTTGGTAGTCACACTGTAGACAGGATCATGAGAATTTTCGTGGCATGGAAAAGTACGAAGGCTACGCGGTCGATCTGATACAGAAATTGTCCGAATTGTTGGATTTCGAGTATGATTTTATGATTGTCAATGGTAACGGTAAATATAATCCGGTTACAAAAGAATGGGATGGCATTATACGCAAGCTGATTGATCATGTGAGTACTGAGATATGAGATATATCCAACTATATAATTTAAACTCTTTAAAACTTACAGCACGCACAAATTGGCATTTGTGACTTGACCATCACCACCACGCGTCGTCAGGTGGTGGACTTTACGGTGCCATTTATGCAGTTGGGCATTAGTATTTTGTACTATAAAAGTCCGCCGGAACCGAAGGATATTTTTGCCTTCTTGAAACCCTTCGCCAATGAGGTGTGGATCAATATGATGCTGACGCAGCTGGTGATGACATTGTTGCTAGTTTTTATGGCACGGTTAGTGGGAGAGAAGTTCATTGTAGTAAAATTACTAAGGTTAGGACTTAGGTTCAAAAGAGTGCTAGAGAATTCGACTTGGAGGCCTCCTTGAAAGGTTAAGTCACCTTTTGACTGAATTGAGTAGACCTGGTAACTGTTACCTATGCATTACTTAATACCTGAAAAGAACTATCGTCTTGTACAGCTAAAGATGTCATCCCGGAAGGCTCGATCAGTAGCATAGAAAACGCTGTAGAGAGTAGGGACCCTCTTTTTTTCAAACTTTGCCAGTTATCACCGGAGTAGAGGCGCCTTTTTTATCCTATAGTCCGATATTCAGGGATAGCACCACTGAGCTGTGTTTGGGCAATTGACTCATAGGTTATCTCTAATGAGAGGAGCTCACTACGTTTTTCTCTCTTCTGATTACTTTAATGTTTATTGAGAAGTGAAATCGGTGGTAGTACAGAGTAGTCCATCCATCCAGAGTTGTCTAACCATAGCCATGTCTTCATTGACGAGTTAGAAGAGAAATCGGTAGTACTACAGAGTAATCTATCCATCCAGAGTTATCTAACCATAGCCATGGCTTCCTTGAAGAGTTAGAAGTACAATCGATGGTAATCTTTCCATCCATAATAATTTAGCCATTGAAACGTTTTCTTTGAGAAGTTAGAAGTAAAAACTGTGGTAGTACAGAGTAGTCTATCCATCCATAATAATTTAGCCATAGCCACGCCTTCTTTGACTAGTTTTTTTGGTCTAATATATTTGCCTGAATTCCCAAATAGTGATGGTTTGGGAACTACATTCGATTTTATCGTTTTCTAATAACTTTTGACCTTCGGTTAGTTGATTGTTATGTTCAAGAAACATTTTTAAACAGGCACGAATACAAATGTGGACACTGAGTACTATTAAATCGAATACTGTTGTTGCTTATGAGTATCGGTTACCCTTTACTTTATGTATCGTTACTACTTAACACTATTGTAGAGACTTTTTAAGCTATGGCGGGAACTAGACTGGCTCCCGAAGGCAGCGTGCAACATACCTGGTTTTAAAAGCTCAATTACTATTATTTTTAATTTTTTTTACATGCAGCATTTCACACCGCGAATGGGAGAATCCGAACCCCAGCAATCCAGATCCCGATGAATTGGAAAATAAGTGGAACAACTCGAATTCTTTCTGGCTGATGATTGGGTCCATTATGCAACAAGGTTGCGACATTTTGCCCAGGTACGAAAAATGCGTGGTTTTCTGTAGGCATAACATAATTTTGAATATTTTTAACAAAACCTTAAAACTTTCTACAATTTTAAACATTTTTTTTATTTTAAAGATAACTAAAAAATTCATATATCTAACCTTTTCAGAGGCCCTCCCATGCGCATATTGACCGGCATGTGGTGGTTCTTTGCGTTGATGATGCTCAGCACTTACACTGCCAACTTGGCTGCCTTCTTGACCAGCAATAAAATGCAGAGCACCATCAACAGTCTGGAGGATCTGGTGGATCAGGATCGAGTGACATTCGGTTCGATGGCTGGCGGCAGCACATCGCTCTTTTTTTCCGAATCAAACGAAACACTCTACCAGAAGGCATGGAATCAAATGAAATCCTTCAAGCCATCGGCATTCACCACCACCAATAAGGAGGGTGTCGAACGTGTGCGCAAAGGCAAGGACAACTATGCCTTCTTGATGGAGACGACCAGCATGTCGTACAACATCGAAAGGAACTGTGATCTGAAGGAGATTGGCAGTCAAATTGGCGAGAAGCACTATGGGCTGGCTGTACCGCTGGGTATGTAGAGAGGACACTGAACGGAATGAGCCAATTATTTGTTGCCTATTTGTAGGCGCCGAATATCGTTCGAATTTGAGCGTTTCACTGCTGCAGCTAAGCGAAAAAGGCGAACTATATAAACTCAAAAATAAATGGTGGAAAAATCACAATGTGAGCTGCGAAAAACCGCACGAGGTGGACGGCGACGAGTTGTCAATCATTGAGCTGGGCGGCGTATTTCTGGTGCTGGGCGGTGGCGTTCTCATCTCCGTAATCATTGGCATGTGTGAATTCTTGTGGAATGTGCAACGCGTTGCAGTGGAAGAGAAGGTTGGAACAGCTTGAATTGGCGCAAATGTTATTTTTAAACTGCTTAAATTTATGCAACTTTCAGGTGACACCCTGGGAGGCGTTTAAGGCCGAACTGATGTTTGCTTTGAAATTTTGGATAGAACACAAACCAATACGTATTTCCAATAGCACTAAATCATCGGTAACATCGTCGCGACGTTCGGCTGAGCGATCACAAAGTCGCGCCAGCGGCAAGTCCCAGAAAAACTCAAAGGCGTCCAAGTCAAGTTAGGCTAGGGAATTTAAATGCATTTTTTCGTAGTAAATAAAAATTTTGAAAACAATTAAAATTAGAGTAAAATATTTTGTATTTTTGGAGAGATAATGAAAGATTATTATGAGTAAAAATATCTCAAACCTACAAATTAAAAAAAAATAACAATAACAAAATTTAAATTTGTAGAAATTTGCAAAAGATGAAAAATTGTGTATAACTTTTTACATGAATAAATTTTGCTAAACATTTAAATTCAGTTAGAAACATTTTACAAGAGACTTCAATGGGATCTTCTGCCCAACCAGACATGCCACCTTCGAACCACCACTTATTTCGATCGATGACTCATGGCCTGGTCGAGCAGCACTTTACTTCTTATGAAGAAGTGAAAAATAAGGTAGATTCTTAGATCGTCTCAAAAGAGATGGCATTTTTTTCAACGCGGACTTCATTGTGCTACCTGAAAGATGGGCAAAGATCGTAGTTGACGATAGACTATGTTTTTCAAATACATTTTTTTTTTATTTCTCTGAATATAATTTCAAAGAAAAAAATAATAAAAATAAGAAAAGAAATAATAAAAACTTCAAAACATAATTGATCCTTAATATTTGTGTCCAAATGACTTGACTTTAAAGCTAGGACCTGAACAGAAACAGTAATAGGATCCTACTGATCTCATATCGCTTAGCTTAGATGACTGGATTCCCGAGAGACATACAGGGCCTATAAGACCCTTTGCAATGCTTCGACACAGATAACGCATTAAGTTATGAGTTGATGAGTAATCGGTGGCTATGGCTTACAATTTGAACTTTGGTTTTTTTTTACTATTTGAGTTAGTTGAAAATTTCTATGAAGCTTGGCGGCTCACTTACACATAGGCTGATGTTTTTTTCAATTCTTCTACAAAGAAAAACGAGTTTTAAAGTGCATTTCAAGGGAGATTTGGTTCTGAGTCAGTGAGAGGAGGACCTCCAAGAAGATATCTCCTTTTCACATTCTTTCTTCTACTATTTGAATTAGTAGACGCTTTTTATGAAGCTTGATGGCTCACTTACATATAGAACATTCTATTTAATTCTTCTAAAAGGCAAACATAGTTTAAGGGAGATTTGCTTCTAAGTCAGTGCGAAGAGGATCTCCAAGGAGAAGTCTCCTTCTTATCTTATTTTTTCTACTATTAAACTTTCTACTACTAAACTTTTTATGAAGCTTGGTGGCTCACTTACACATAGACCGATGTTTTATTCGATTCTTCTAAAGGACAAAAAATAGTTTTGAACCATTTTAAGAAGGATTTGCGTCTGAGTAAGTGAGAGTAGGACCTCCGAGGAGAGTCTCCTTTTTATCTTATTTTTTCTACTATTTGAATTAGTTGAAGCTTTTTATGAAGCTTGGTGGCTCCCTTACACATAGACCGATGTTGTATAAAATTTTTCTTAAAGGTAAAAATAGTTTGAACCATTTCAAGGGAGATTTGCTTTTGGGTCAGTGAGAGTAGGACCTCCAAGAAGAAATCTCGTTTTCATATTCCTTATTCAACTATTTGAATTAGTTGAAACTTTTTATGAAGCTTGGTGGCTCACTTACACATAGACCAATGTTTTATTTAATTCTTCTAAAAGGCAAAAACAGTTTGAATCATTTTAAGGGAGATTTGCTTCAAAGTCAGTGAGAGGAGGATCTCCAAGGAGAAGTCTCTTTCTTATCTTCTTTCTTCTACTATTTGAATTAGCTGCAAATTTCTATGAAGCCTGGCGGCTCACTTACACATAGATCATTGAATTCAATTATTCAAATTTTTCTCAAAGGTAAACATTGTTTGAACCATTTTAAGGGAGATTTACTTTTGCTTCATTTATTAAGGTTCAAGTTATAGAGTTGACCCATAAAACTGAAACTTTTAGTGTGATTATTTTTTGGACAATGCTCTGATCGAATTCAAACACTTATATTTGAGTCTCATTGTCAATGTGCATGTCAAAATAAATTTTGCTGCATGTTGTATTTTTTTCAAATTTATTCGCTAATAAAACTATTCAAACTACACCACAGCCACTGGAGTATAGTTTATTTTCTTTTGAGAAATTTCAACAGACAAACTGACATATTAATGGCAAAAACAGCTAATGTAGCTGACACTTAAGTGGTCACATTTCGCAATGCAATTTAGTCAAGTGACAGTGACATTTGGCGGTCTGTAAGCGCTTTATGGGAGAATTTAATGCTTCAGCAATGCTGAACAGGAACGAACATCAGACATTGGCATACAAAATTTTTACAAAAGAAAAACCATATAGTGAGATATTAGTTCCAACAAAAGTGAATATGGAAATGAGGTTCTTTATGTGTGTTTGTTGTTGTGTCCATTTGATCGTCTCGACGCGCCGCACGATCGCTTCGAGCATGTGTGTTCTAAATTAAGCTATCGAATTGAGAATGGAAATGCTTCATGCGACAGCCAACCGTCGACCGTCACGCTGTCAGCCAACGCAACGATTATTTCCAAAATATAAATTGTTGTTGCTCTTTGTGGAGCAACATTCGAAGCGTCTGAAGGCATTTCCCTCTTGACGTTTTTCAGTTTTCGTCGGTTGGTTTTTTGACTTTTCGGCATTTAGCATTTTTTCAGACGGTTTGCGGGCGCGTTGGCAGCCACAACACAGTGCACAGTGCTAGTCGCAACGTTATCGCGAAGAAAAGGAAAATTTCCAAAAAAAAAATAACAACAGAGAAGCTGTTTATATTGTTGTGGTGGTTGTTGTTGTTATGCTTAAAATGCTTTTATACGAGAAATCATGACGAAAAGTCTCAATAAGTTTATATAATTTTTGATAGCGAATTCAATACAAGAATTTCGATTGATTGAAAATGCCATTTTTGTAGTGAAGAATACAAAAAATATTTTTGTGTTTGGCAAAAATGCGCTCAAGAAATGTGTACAGTGTGATTGTTTAAAAATTTTGAAAGAGTTTGAGGTTATGTGTGTTGGTATTGACGCTGGTGTGAAAATGAAATTTATTTTTCATTTTTTAATTGTGTCCATACTTTTTACATTCAGTGCACAATTTCAAGTTGTAAAAATTGGTAAGAAGTGAGCAGTTTTTAAATGAAACTTTGAATGTAATTTGTATATGAAAAACAAATTTTTAATATTTAGAAATTAAAAAAAAAATAATACAAAAATATTAATAAAAATGTATAGTTTTAATATTAATTTAAAATATTGAAAAAACATATGAAAAAATATTAAATATTAAAAGAAATATGAATTGAACAAATTTTTTGAAATTTGAAATTTTTGTCAAATTTAAAATCACTTCAGGAGTTTTATTCTTTCACGACGAACTGGATCTGGTTGAGGCATTCGACACGGCGCTACGCGACATTAATGAGCGCGAATTTGAAGTGCGTCTGGAGGCGTTTAAGCATTTTCTGAGTTTGGACGACAGTCTCACGCTGCAGGAATTGAGTGAGTCGAAAACGTTGAAATGGGCGTGGAGAAAAATTGGGTGTAAAGTGGTTAGGATGTGGTTTGTACAATGGCGGCCATTTTTGTTTCCTGTTGAAGGCTCAGTGACGAGGATCATAAGTCAAAGTTTAATCTATTTAAATTTCTACTTAACCAAAGTCAAATAAATATATCGAATTGTATACCTTTAATTCTTCGAAAGTAAAAAAAAATGCCAATAAAAAGTTTCCAACCTCAAACAAATAGTTTAAGTCAGTCTGCAGTCTCCACTATAGACTAAAGCAAAAATTTTAAAAATTCAATTGAATAAAAAAACATGTTCTAATAATTGGAACCGCCACTGTATATCGGAGGTCAAGATGGCCCATTGTAGAAGAAACCAGTATGTTTCCGGAAGGAATTAAGGAAGGAACCATCAAGGGGTGAAGATGAACATTTTAGGCCTTTTTGAGTACTTTTACGAAAATATAAAATTTTATAAACAAAAAAATAACAAAATAAATCATTAATAAAAACCCTGAACAAAATTTTACAAATTTTCTCTTAGTCTGGAATCTATAAATTTTAAAATATTTCTTCTATATATATAAATGCAATTTTTTTTAAATAATTTTTTAAACCATTTTTTAAATTGTTAATGTTTTTTAAGTTTTTAAAAATTTTAAAGTTGTTCAACTCATTTTCTCGGCGCCTGTTCACAAGTTTTCACCCTGGCCTGAAATTTCCATAATATTCATAAAGATTATATTTTTTCTTATAAATATCTTTAGCCTGCGATTTAATTGAAAATGGTGTCGCCGCTATTTTTGGTCCAAGTTCAAAGGCAAGTGGCGGTAAGTGAAGTCTGCGTTTAGTTGTTGTCATTTAAAATATCACATAAAAAAATATAAATTGTGTAGTTTTTCTTCTGTTTGGTTTTTTGTTGTACCTACTTTCAAATTTTTATATTGAAAAGTTTGATTTTTGGTAGTTTCTTTTGTTGTCTCCATTTTCATACATAATAAATTGTCTGCTCTTAGTTTTTTTGAGGATTTTTGCTAATGTCGTCATCATAATTTATTTTAAATATATTTTTGCCACCTTTGTTTATAAATAAGAAACGTAAATTTTTAGTTCTTGTGTTTCGTATTTATTTTTGTTTTTGTCTGACATACAAAATGCGTTCAAGTTGCTTTATTTAAAAGAGATTTTTCCTTGCTTCTAATCTGCAAATTTTGTTGTTGTTTTTGGTAATATTTTGCATGTTAGTCAATTATTGGCTTATTTATTGAACCATGCAAAGCGAATGCTACAGTCGGTCGGAGTAGAATTCTGGGAAGGTTTGTTACGAATGGATCGAGAGATGGGAGAGTCAAAGAGAGATGAAAAAAAATTGATGTAAGGACCCTGAGACTGATTCAATTGATTCAAGAATTCATTCAAACATTTGATGGATATATTAAGAGTTATTGAAATGGAGATAGGCAGAGGGAGATGGAAGAAGAATTGATGTACGGACCCTGGGACTGATGTTACTGATTCAAGAATTCATTCAAATTTTTGATGGATGTATTAGGAGTTATTGAAAGGGAGATAGAAAGAGAGAGCTGAAAGAAGAATTGATGTAAGGCCAGTTAGACAGTGAAGGACTATTAACTATTAATAGAGATATTGGTCGCAAAAATCTCATAAGGATGTCATGAACTAAACGAGTTCTTACGACACCACTACCACCAATGAAGCAGGTTGCGTTCCCAGTTCATATCTGGAGCTACTAAAAATAGTCTGCCTACTAAGATTTTCAACTTAAAGCTCTGTAATGCCGACTCTAGGGTTCACTATCCATAAACCTGCAATTTCGCCTGATTAAGTTTTTGATTGTTGTTGAATTTTATGACTACGCTGCCAGTAAATGTTTACTGATTTATTATAGTAAACCGAGACAAATATTTTATGCAGTCCAAGCGGACGAACAGGTTAATGGAAATTTTAGAAAAATCCAAACAATATGAAAATTAAAATTTACACAATTTTTCATGGAAATCTAAAATCTTTATTAGTGGTGGTAATTAGTGCTGCTTGAAGCTTTGTGGCAGACATTTTTGTTGTGAATGATATTAAAATTAGTTGGATGCTAATTGTTTAGAACATTGGATTTTACTTTAAATAACTTTAAATAAACGTAAGTTGCAAGAAAAACTAGTAAAATACTTTAAAAAGGCCTTTAAAGTTGATTAAATCAAATTACAGGCTCTGGATAAAAATATAAACTAGTAAAACATTGATGTATTAAAGATTATTGACTGATATACATAACTTTTCGAATCAAATCGTACCAAATATGGCTTAGTTCAAAGACTAAAAACCGTTTGCCTCTCAGAAACTTTTTTTCAGAAATTTTCTTCTTATAATTAATAACACAGTGCAACACTGAAAAAAGGGACAAGGTCAAACCCGTCTCATTCGATAGAGGACCTCAGTAGATGAAAAAGTGTCAAGGGATTTTTCCCGGGATGTTCAAGTTTTTTTTTAAATGCAGTTTAAAAATGGCGGCTTAATGCCCCTTACTGAAACTTTTAAAACATCATATCTCTTGACTCAAATGTCAGAAAGGAATAATTTTTACGTCAAATGAAAGCTAATGATATCAAGTCGATGACACAATATCCTTTTTGGGAAAATTTTATGAAAAAGGATATGAAGGACCTTAATTCAATTTGTATCCTTGAATATCCTGGAAACCGTGAGAGCTGAATTTATATAAGTGACTTCTGGTAAAATAGCACTCAAAAATCTATACTGCATATAAATTTCATGTAGGTCACTTTGATAGTTAAGACTCTACAACGATTAAAAAAATGTGCTTTGCTACATTCGATGTTTTTAGTAAGCAGCTACGAGATTTTCTGTACATAATTGCACGAAAGTAGCAGAGTATAATTTTTGAAACGCTGTAGTGGCTGAACAGTGAATGTGATTGAGATGAAATTAATATTCAGTATAGATTTTTGATTGCTATTTTACCAGAAGTCACTTATATGAATTTAGCTCTCACGGTTTCCAGGATATTCAAGGATAACAATTTAGTTGATGTCCTTCACATCCTTTTTCATAAAATTTTTGAAAAAAGGATATTGTGTCATCGACTTGATATCATTAGCTTTCATTTGACGTAAAAATTATTCCTTTCTGACATTTGAGTGAAGAGATATGATGTTTTAAAAGTTTTAGTAAGGGGCATTAAGCCGCCATCTTTAAACTGCATTTAAAAAAAAACTCGAACATCCCGGGAAAAATCCCTTGACACATTTTCATCTACTGAGGTCCTCTATCGAATGAGATGGGTTTGACCTTGTCCCTCGAAATTTTTTTTGAATTTGTTGCACTGTGTAATAATATAATTGACTGGCACGAAAGCCCGCTTACGCGAGACTTAGGCCTAGCTTCCCGCAACCATCCGTGTTGTGCGTGTGAATTTGTACGCGGGTGGAAGGGACCTACAGTTTTTATGCCGGTTCCGAACGGCAGGTTGGGACCTTTTTCATAAGCAATTTTTAGGTTGCTGGTTGCTGCCTTCGACTCGCGGTCCAACGCACTAACCAACTGAGCCACGGCGGCTGCTCTTATATTAGACTAAAAAATGCTATACTTCATTGTATTAAATTCATGAACTGGAAGGCTAAACACATTTTTTTATAAACTTTCTTTAAGAATTTGTTTTTAATATTAGACCAAAGAGTGGTATACTTGATTATATTAAAATCAAGAGCCATGAGGAGAGAATCAGGGCTCTATAAACTGTTAGAAAAAATATCTAGAAGACAAAATACGAGCCCCAGAAAATCTATAATCCAGTTAAAAAACTTCCATTTCTGGTCATTGATGGGTTCAAGGCATCATCAGGTAGTAGAAAAACCTCGTCTCTTTTTACAAATTTGGCATAAAAGCCCATAGACTTTGGTGCAAGCAATATTTAAACTCTAGAAGCATTTAGGTAAACAGCCTGTATCACCAATCATGAGCCAAAAGTATCTATAAAACTATTAACCTCATAAAATTCATAACATTGTATATACAACGTCGATTTTATAGAAAAAAAAATTAAAAGAAAACACATAGAAATATTTGTTGTGTTGCCGCTTCGCTTCTCTCACTATTTTCTAAACAGCAAAAATTCTGTTGCCAATTTTCTTGCTGCCAAAACGCATGCTTAGCGCAGTGCCAAAACTACTGCTTCTTCTTCTTCTTTTTGCATGTTTTTTGCATTTTTTGTTTTGACTCAAATTTCTCAACAAATCTTCACACAAAAGTCGTTGACATTAAAAATGCTCTCAAAATTCAACAAGTTTTATTAATTGCCCCCCAATTTTCAAATGTTTAAATCTCACGCATACGCTTTTTCTCTCTCTTTCTCTTTCTCTCTCACTCTTGTTAACTGCACAGATATTGTGGAGGTGATCTGCAACAGCACCGGCATACCGCATCTTCAATTCGACTGGCACACACAGGAAACGGATCTGCACAGTCGCAAACATCAGCTAACAGTCAATGTGGCGCCATCGAATTTTTGGCTCTCCACCGCCTACTGGGACATACTGCGCAGCAAGGACTTTGACTGGAAGTCCTTTACAATTGTCTACGAGCAAAGCACCAGTTCGTTAAATTTTTTATCTTTTTTCCGGGGCGACAATGCCAACTAATTTTGAAATTGCAGATCTCGTACGCATGCAGCATTTGTTTGCTTGGAAGCAGCTGCACAAGACGGGCATCAAATTGAGGCAATTCAGACGCGGCGATGACTATCGCATACTCTGGAAGTTGGTCAGCACTATGCGCGAGAAATATGTACTGCTGGATTGTCCCAGCGATCTGATTGCAGAAGTGGTCAATGCCTCAATATTCTTCAACATGACTGGGCAGTTCAATGTGAGCGCCGGTGTTCTGGCAACTATATCAAATTTATTAGTTTTGTTTTTGCATTTATTTAGAGCTGGTTTTTCACCAACCTCGATACCCATCTAAGCAATGTAGCAGAGTTGTATTCGAAGGATTTCTCAGCGGCCACAATGGCAGTGCGTGTGCGACCGTATATGCCGCCGCCAAAGCACGATGAGGCAGATATATTCGAAGATGAGGTGGAAGACAAGGTAATTAAATTTGTTTTTCCGATAATCTCATTCACAGCTTGACATCTCTTCTTTTTTACAGCTAATCTCCATCCACACTCAACTGATCTATGATGCTGTGGTACTTTATTTCAATGCCATACGCAACATTATACATGATTTACGTTTTTATGAGCCAAAACTGCGCTGCGGTCGTGGTTTTTGGCGTCCCGGTCCAGAAGTGTTGGAGGAAATGAAAAAGGTACCAACAATTTATATAGGCACTGTAAATCCAATCAATCATTGTACTCTCTGTTGTTTTCATTAGCTCACCTCGCGCAACGTCACACCTCCATTTAGGACTCAAAAAATGCGCCTCAATGCATATGGCGAACGTGATGATTTCAATCTGGAGATCTATAATCCAATGATTGAACGCATTTCGCATATATGGAATAAAAATCAACAGCTGGTGGCCTTTGAGAAGATAAGCGAGGCGAAACGTTTAAAGAAGCAGCGAATTGAGGACAAGGAGGACTTTTCGTTGAAGCGTGTGCGGTATACGGTGGCGACGCGTATTGGTGAACCATACTTTATGTGGCGGTGAGTTTTGGAATAGAAGAGTTCAAAAGGTTGGGCTTGGAAGTAGAGTAGGAAGGTTTAGAGTAGGGGAAATTTAGTGTGACTGGAAATTTGAAATTTGAACCAATTTGAGTTGGGACATTCTTTATTAGAGGTGAATGACTTAGATGAGCTGGAGCTGGTCTAGAATAGCTGGGTTAGATTTGATTAAAGGGTCTCTTATATGTGAACCAATTTGAGATGGGATACTCCACATTAGAGGTGGATGACTTAGATGACCTGAAGTCTAGAATAGCTGGGTTTGATTTGATTAAAGGGTTACTAATATGTAAACTAGTTTGAGATGAGATACTCTACATTAGTGTAGGATGGCTTAGGTTAGGTGAAGCCTAGAATAGCTGGGTTTGATTTGATTAGAGGGTCTCTAATATGTGAACCAATTTCAGTTCACAATACCGTACATTAGAGGTGGATGGCTTGGATTAGCTGAAGCTTAGTGTGACTGGGTTAGTTTTGATTAAAGGGTCTCTAATATGTGAATCCGTTTGAGATGGGGCAATCTGCATTAGAGTAGAATGGCTTAGGTTAGGTGAAGCTTAGCGTGACTGGATTAGATTTGATTAAAGGGTCTCTAATATGTGAACCAATTTGAGATGGGATACTCCAAATTAGAGGTCGATGACTTAGATGAGCTGAAGTCTAGAATAGCTGGGTTTGATTTGCTTAAAGGGTCTCTAAAATGTGAACCAATTTCAGATGGGACACTCTTTAGTAGAGGTCGATGACTTAGATGAGCTGAAGTCTAGAATAGCTGGGTTTGATTTGATTAAAGGGTCTCTAATATGTAAACTAATTTGAGATGGGATACTCTGCATTAGTGTAGGATGGCTTAGTTTACGTGAAGCCTAGAATAGCTGGTTTAGATTTCATTAAAGGATCTCTAATATGTGAACCAATTTGAGATGGGATACTCTACATTAGAGGTGGATGACTTAGATGACCTAAAGCCTAGAATAGCTGGGTTAGATTTGATTAGAGGGTCTCTAATATGTGAACCATTTTCAGATGGAATACACTACATTAGAGGTGGATGGTTTGGATAAGCTGAAACCTAATGTGACTGGGTTAGTTTTGATTAAAGGGTCTCTAATATGTGAATCCGTTTGAGATGGGGCAATCTATATGAGTGAAGAATGGCTTAGGTTGGGGGAAGCTTAGTGAGGCTTTCTTAGATTTTATGAAAGGATCTTTAATATGTGAACCAATTTGAGATGGGATACTCTACCTTAGAGGTGGATGGTTTAGATTAGCAGAAGCCAAGTGTGACTGGCTGAATCAGCTTGGTGATATGGCTTGGTTAGATTTGATTCAAATGTTTTCAACTTAAGATGGATTCTCTCCATTAGAGTAGATGAAACTTAGATTAGATTATACTTCATGTTTTTTGTATGGAATACCCTACATTAGAGGTGGATGTCTTGTATTAAGTGAAGTGTTTCTAACATTTGAATTAATCTAAGATAAGAAAAGCTAATCGTAATGGCCTGTTGAAAAACCTCTCTCCTGGAAGTTGATCACACCAAGTAATGATGGGGTTTAAGCAACTTGATGCGCCCAACGAAGACAAAAATTCGTTCTTCTTTTCGACTCGCAACTATTGCATCAAACGCTTCTTTAGCTGGAGTTTTGATTGATTGTTAAGTTCAAGCCAGGTTGGCCATGAGGGTTAGAAGTATATTTGGGTCAAAGAGAAGAATACTTTATTTCTCATGGAGAAATCATTCATAGGATATCATTCATACGCTTATCCAAGGAGACAGAACAACTTTTTTTAAAAATGCTGGTTTTTTATGGGGATACAACCTCTTTAGGATATCATTAATAAGCTGAAGGATACTGAAATTTTTTTTTAAAAACCCTTGTTTTAGTCAATCTTTGATGTCTTTACTTTTTTATATATATGACAAATCTTAAGACCATATTGAAGAAACACTATAGGCTAATTGAATGAGTGAAAATATCCATCCTTCTTCTTCATCCCTTAATGTTCATAAATTAGAATAATTCGATATGCCCCCGATTTCAAATTTCATAATTAATCTTTGCAGCCCCGAACCGGAAGGTGTTCACTTCGAGGGCAATGAACGTTTCGAAGGCTATGCAGTCGATTTGATTTACAAACTGGCCGAAGAGTGTAAATTTGATTTTGTGTTTGAACCGGTGCTGGATAACAATTATGGCAGCCACGATCCATTAACGGACGAATGGAATGGCATCATACGTCAATTGATTGATAATGTAAGTGTGACCAATAATTTGACTCATTCAATGATTCTCCATCAATAATTCGTTCTCTCTTTTCTCTTTTCAATTCAGAATGCACAAATTGGCATTTGTGATTTGACCATAACGCAAGCGCGGCGCAGTGTGGTGGATTTCACGGTTCCTTTCATGCAGTTGGGAGTCAGTATTTTATACTATAAACCACCAATGCCGCCCAAAAATCTTTTTGGTTTTCTCAAACCGTACTCGCTGGAGGTGTGGACATATTTGTTGGTGGCATTGCTTATGACTGCGTTGGTGTTGGTTTTTACTGGACGGTAAGTAGGAGGGAATAGTACATAGTTGCTAGAAATTTTTCTTCTTAAGGGATTGAAAAACTATTTTCTCAGAGTATTGAATCAGTGGCCAGTAAGTAGAAGCGCAGATAATAGGGCGAAATTATTGTCTAAGATTTCATTTCATTGAGAAATGCAATCTTTTCTCCAAATTCTCGCTGAATCCTAATGCCTCTCTCATTTATTGCAGCATCTCTCAAGCGGATTGGGTGCGTCCCGTGCCGCATGAACGCAATTCCAACGAGCTGGAAAACGACTGGCATCTCATTAACACTTTATGGCTCAACATTGGCTCCATACTGAATCAGAGTTGCGATATACTGCCCAGGTATGTGCCATTCTTTAGCTTTTTATGTACAAATTCTGCATTTTTCAATGTTGTAACTTTTTGTTTTTGTTTATCATTGTCATCACACTTCCCCACTAGAGGTGCCGCCATGCGCATTTTTACCGCATTCTGGTGGATCTTTGCGCTGCTCATCTCGCAAACGTACATTGCCAAACTGGCCTCGTTCATCACCACCTCGAAGATGGAGAGCTCCATACGCGATCTGCACGATCTGGTCGATCAGAATAAGATACAATTTGGCACCGTAAAAGGTGGCAGCACTTCATTGTTCTTCTCCGAATCGAACGAATCCGACTATCGGGTGGCGTGGAACAAAATGATTGCCATGAAGCCGGAAGCGTTCACTGCCAGCAACAAGGAGGGCGTGGATCGTGTTAAGCGCAGTCGCGGCCGCTATGCTTTCCTCATGGAGACAACCAATTTGCAGTACTACCTGCAGCGCAACTGCGAGCTGGTGCAGGTGGGCGAGCCGTTCGGCGAGAAGCATTACGGCATTGCGGTGCCGCTGAGTGAGTATGAGTCGACTTTTGCAGGACTTCTTACGTTTTCACGTTGCTTGCAGATGCGCCCTTCCGCTCCAACCTGAGTGTGGGCATACTGAAGCTGAGCGAGAAGGGCGTACTGTACACATTGAGGGACAAATGGTTCAACAGCAACGAGACTGACTGCACGGTGGACAACGGCGGAAAGGCGGACGACACACAGTTCAACATGGAATCGGTGGGCGGACTGTTCATTGTGCTGATTGCTGGTGTGGTGGTTTCGATGGTTATTGGGATTTGCGAGTTTCTCTGGAATGTGCAGCGGATCGCAGTGCAGGAGCAGGTAAGCAAATGGTTGAGTTGTAAAGTTTTTGTATAAAAAGTAATGCCTGGTTTTTGTTGTAGATAACTCCAGGACGCGCACTTAAAGCGGAGCTGAAATTCTTTGTGTGTTTTTGGCTGCAACGAAAACCGCTGCGCACCCACTTGCCAACTCAGAGCTCCACACCGACGGGCTATGCATCGTTTCTGCAGACGTCCAGCACGGCGGGCAGCGTCAAGAAGAAGAAGAAGCACAAGCCAAAGCCAAAGCTGCCGAAGTAGCGTAGTGAATATTTGCGGGGGGTTTGTGTTATTTGGTGGGAAATGTGTTTAGCTTTTTGTATGACTTGATTTTTTGTAATATTTTTTTAGGTACCAATAAGACGAAAATATACGGAAATAAATAAAAAATAAGACAAAAGTTAATATAAGCTTGTTTAAAAATGTTTGAAAGATTGTTCATTGATCGAACTACAACTATTGACACTTTAATAGCTTAAAGAGAACTTGAACTTCAAACGCCATATGCCTCAATCTTAAAGTTGCTCTAAAAATGCCAAAAAAATCTACGCAACTGAAGTAAAGCTTCGCAGGCTTTAGTCATTAGCCAGAAAAAAAGTGGGTAGAACTTGGCCAGGACCCAAAGTCACGTATCAGCTGCGTAGCAGACGCAAAGCAATACGAACAGCTTAACAACGATTTTCACTACCCACAACTACAAAAAGTAAAAAAAAAATTAAAGTCAACCAAAAAACGTAGCTAATAAAAAATAGTAGCTAAAAAAACCTTCAGTACGAACATGAAAGCGATGCAAGACAACTGTGCAAACGAGATGGAAATATGGGCAAATAAAAACAACAACAAAAATAACGCAAATAGTGGAAAAATCATTTACCCAAAGTCATAAACACATTTTTTGTTGCTGTTGTTTTATGGTTGGTTGTTGTTGTGTTAGGTACATGCGAACTTTAGACACCACACCGTGTCATTGCCTACACAGCGAGTAACGTCCACTGAGCTTAAATTCCGATGTCATTCAATTTGGCAAAAAAAATAAAAACATAAAAACATTTTTTTTCCATTTTTTTGGTTTGGCTGAAATGGTACAAAAAGGTCAAGTGTCTGCGGGTAAATTGGCCGTTGCGGTGCGGATTGACAGATATGTGGATTATGCAAGTTAAGCGGCTTGTGGGATTTTGTTGCTCCAACTCATTGGCCAACTTGCAGTCAGTGCGCTCCAGTAAGAGAGAGAGAGAGAGGGAAAGAGGGTTTTCTAATTTTTGTTGTTATTTTTTACTTTTGTTTTTGGTGTGGTGAACGTTTTATGGCATTTTTGCAATGGAGTGTCAATTGAATTTGATGGGTGAGAGCAGAGAGCAGTTGAGTGCTGACGGTTGGATGAGCGCAGCTGTGCAGCATTGTTGCTGCGGTGCGTGTGCATCATGAACACGGAACTGCTGGTGAGAGATTTTATTAAATATTTGAATTTGTTTAATGTTTTACCCAAAAAGAGTTGTACGCACATAGCCGGCGTTTGGTTTGAATTTGAGTTTGTGGTAGCAAAGTGGCATCGTGATGAAAATGTGCGGTGGTTAAGTTTCAGAAAATCTATGAATTGTATTCCTTTTGGAATTTGTTTCAGAATGTTTGTCTGTCTATAGGTCTACGACTTCTTGTGATATTTTTGAAAGTGATTTAGTCAAATCTGATTGCGTTCACAACTCTGTTTGCAACTCTAACTGTCCAGGACTGGTTTGAGTTTAGTCTATACGGTCTCAGCTTCGTCTCCGTTCATACATGCGTTAATTGATTATGTTTGTATTTCCATCCTTATATCCTGTAGTACGACAGACTGTACGTACATACATTTACCATATCTCTACGTTTGAGCTTTTAGAAAACAGTGCCATACATACTAATTACATTTCGAACTTCGGTCCGTTCGAACATCTGCCTGTTCGAACCTCTTTCCGTTCTAACCTCTATCCTATTTTGAACCTCTGTCCGTCTGAACCTTTGCCCATCCGAACCTCTGCCCGTCCGAACCTTTGTCCGTCCGAACCTCTGTCCATTCGAACCTCTGTCCGTCCGAAATTTTGTCCGTTCGAACCTCTGTCCGTTCGAATCTCTGTCCGTCCGAACCTCTGTCCGTCGGAACCTCTGTCCGTCCGAACCTCTGTCCGTCCGAACCTCTGTCCGTCCGAACCTCTGTTCGTCCGAACTTCTGTCCGTCAAAACCTCTGTCTTTCCGAACCTCTCTCCGTCCGAACCTCTATCCGTCCGAAACTCTATCCGTCAGAACCTCTGTCTTATCGAACTTTTGTCCGTCCGAACCCCTATCCCTCCGAACCTCTGTCTTTCCGAACTTTTGTCTGTTCGAACCTCTGTCGGTTCGAATCTCTATCCGTCGGAACCTCTGTCCGTCCGTACCTCTATCCGTCCGAACTTTTGTCCGTTCGAACATCTGTCCGTTCGAATCTCTGTCCGTCCGAACCTCTGTCCGTCTGAACCTCTGCCCATCCGAACCTCTGCCCGTCCGAACCTTTGTCCGTCTGATCCTCTGTCCATCCGAATCTCTGTCCGTCCGAACTTTTGTCCGTTCGAACCTCTGTCCGTTCGAATCTCTGTCCGTCCGCACCTCTGGCCGTCCGAACCCCTATCCATCCGAACCTCTGTCTTTCCGAACTTTTGTCCGTTCGAACCTCTGTTCGTTCGAATCTCTCTCCGTCCAAACTTCTGTCCGTTCGAACTAATGTTCGTCCAAACCTCTGTCCGTCCCAACCTCTGCCCGTCCGCAAACTCATTCGTCCGTTTCTACTTTTGTCAGCCCTTCAGCTCTTTCATACTTTTGTCCATCTTTCTGTCCGTTCAAATAGAGGTCTGCAAGACATTTTGTCGTTATATCCATTATATTATGTCCATTTTAACCTCTGTAACTCATTCCATACCTCCATACATCTGTATTTTCGCAACTCTGTTTGCACATCCGTTGGTTTTTTCGTCCGTCTGTGCATCAGTTCTTTTTTCGTCACATTTTCCGCACGTGTGGCCATTTGTGCATCACCAATTTTGTCAAATCTCTTTATATCCTTTCGTACTTTCCTATCTCTTTGCATGCGTCAGTACTTGTGTACTTCTTTTCAACCATATCTCTTCACTATCTGTAGTAGCGTCCATACCTTCTTTCATATATCCGTTCGTTTGTTCGTCCGCCTATATTTCCATTCGGTTGTCCACACCTTGATCCATACAAAAGTATATTTGTCCTTCCGTACTTCGATTCAAACCTTTAATATGTACGTTATGTGTGCTTTCGTTACCGTTTTTTTCAATCAACGAACATTCGGTCTGCGCATTTATCTGTTTTTGTATTAATTGTTCTGTTAGTACCTCGTCCGTACTTTCGTCCCTCCGTTGTTATACACCCACATCCGCCCATACCTTCATTCGTTCGTCTCAAATTTAATCAATCCGTTCCTACTTCCAATCTTCGTAATTACATTTGTACGGCCGTTCAACCTTTCATACTGCGTTCGTGCATACTTTGTTCATCCATACTTTGTCTATCCATACTTTGTTCGTCCATACTCTCAATACGTCCGTTCCTACCTTAGTCCATTTATCCACACTTCCGTTTCTGTTCTCATTCGTCTTTACTTCTGCAACTTCATTCATCAATCCATAATTCTGTACATCTGCATATCTGTTGGTCCGTACTTCATACCTACGTATCTACGTCCTCTCTTATAGTTATCTGTATCTACATTCGCCCCTCGGTACCTTTGTCCGAACATATATCCGTTCGTCTACACATCTGTTCGCATATCTCTTTGTAATTTCTTAATCTCCGTTCAATGGTCTCTCTTTCCTCCTTTCTATTTTCTTCAAGATGTATTCATTTCACGATCTCTTCTTGAATTTCTTTATCTTCCGCTCCAAACGGATAATAATAACCCAACATTCACATTAAGTTTCCATACTATCTGCTAGAAAATTAATTTCAAAAAAGTTTCAACGTTTAGGCACTTTAATAATCAAACCAACCAACCGACCAAGCAAAACTCAACGCACCAGAGCCCATAATAGGCGCAAGTATTGCATACCTGCTGGATAAATCAAACCACGGCAAAAGCCGAATGAGGCGAATACGACACAAGGCAGTGGCGTCATGTGAGGCGAAACAAAGCAAAAAAACACAATAAAATGTCTAAACAATTGTACTTAATGTCGTGAAAATGTTTATGACCTTGTTGCACCCGTAAAACGGTGAGGCAGCTGAATTCGCAACCGGCACACCGGGACGGCTGCTTGGCTGACGACAGTTGCTGTCGCTTGCAGTATGCCACGTCTAATGAGCGTAAGTGAGCTGCCGGGCAGGGGGTGCGGCGGTGCGGTGTCCGGTGACGGCCACTGCTGGCATTTCGGTGCGGGTAATTTATGCGGCCGTTTTTTCGGCGACTTCCGGTGCGCTGTCGGCCACTTGCAGCCAGCAATGGCGCCAGCACATACACGCGCACACATACAAATATACCTATACAAGTATTTGTCTGTAGCTGTGTGTGTTTGTGTGTGTTTATTGGCACATTGAAACACTGCATTGTAGCTGGTTTAAATAAATTTTAAGAAATATGCCGGCGGCGCTGTTGCGGCACTGTTGTTCGCTACAGTGGCGAGCTGAACTTTATGGGCATTTTGCTGGACGTAATTTGATGACAGTTTTATTGCGCCAGCAACAATAAAATGGACAAATAAGGGTTAATTATTTAGGTAAACTTGGATTCAGCACTAACGCTTGGGCACAGCTTGAAGCCTGAAACGGTGATGGCCGCACAGCGGGACGCTTCCGAAGTGTGGGTAATTATAGTAACTGAATAGAGGGGATGGTGTTGTGTTTTAAGGTTGTGACGATTTAGAAAAACGTTGGAATGAATTTGAGAAAAAGTGCGATAGTAAAAGTGATAATCGTTAAAGTGGTTATGGGGGTTTCAAAGAGAGCTTAAAATATGCTTGAAAGTTGTGGATAAAAAGCAAATATCTGGTAAGGAGATATAGAATGTTGGCCTGCGAGTTGAGTACTTTTAGTGAAAGTAAAACAAACTTCAGTCTTTAAGCGACTCCTCCTCTCCTCAATGTTGACTAGCGGAGCTAAGCATTGACCAGCTGATTTCTTACTGATTACTCAATCATAACTTCAGTGGATTTTTAAGGGTTCAACGATTCTCTGTGTGTAACTGGCACCTAAGTAGTTCAGTTTAAGCTAACCCAGTACAATTAAAACATCGACTTAAGAGTTCCCAACAAATTAAATTAGTCTATAAAAATACACAAAAATACACTAAAAAAATTTTAAAAATATTTGCATATTTTTTTACTCTCCGTTGCAACTCTCTCTCTTCCCCGCTGTCAACTATTTATGGGCGCATCCTTGAATCCTTTATGGTCACATTGCTTTGTGTCAAAGACGAAAAGCAGAAACACCCATTCAATACAGAAAGAGTAAAATAGCTCTACAACAAAAACATTGCTTAACAACAACAAAACGGAATAAATAAAGTGTAAACATTGTGGCACACTGCACTCGAATTGAACTCGAACGGGTGGCAGCATTTCGCTGAGGCTGCACTGGGGTCTATCTCAATGTGGAAAGTGGGTGCCTGAAATCTGCTACGCATGCACAGCACGTGCGGCCTCACTTTTTTCATTTGCTACTCTTTTTTGTTGTGGTTGGCATTGCCTTTTTTTGGGCTTATTTGTTATTTGGTTTGGCGTTGCTGATGATGTTGTTCGCATTGTTGTTGTTGTTGTTTTTGTAATGTAGTCAATTGTTTGCGCATGAGAGCATCGGCAATCGAGTGCGTCATTTTTATGAGCCACAAAAACAAATTGACATGATGCGTTGGCCGATTGATGGGAAAGTGGGGTTGGCGGCATAAACGTAAATGCGTGGAGAAACAGACGTGAAGTTGAAAGTATGAGTGGCGAGGGGAGGGGAGAAATTGTGTGTGTAACAAGCGTTACGCGTATTGACAAAGGATAATGGTGTGTTTTTGGCACTTTTTGTATTTTTTTCTATTTTGTTTCTTTATTTTAGTTGCCTGAGTGCCCTTTGCCCAGTGGGCTTTAAGGTTTAGTGGGTTTGAATTGTTGTTGTTGCTGTTGGGTTTTATTCGTATTTGTTTATTTTATTTTTTAAGCTATTATGTGGTCTATTAAAATCTGCTATCATGCTTAGACATAACAAATAAACATTGCAAATGGTTGTTGAGTTTGGAGGCGCGCATAAATTTGAGGCTAAATTGAGCAGCGTTGAAGGACACAAAACATAAGTAGATATAGAAAATTATAGATAATTTTGTGCAAATTAGGCATTTTAAATGGTCTTTGAGAATTATATGCAATTTACAAACATTACCATAAATAATTAAAAAATTAAAAAATAAAAAAAACAAAACAAAAATTCTATGTTATATGAATTTTTTTTGTTTTTAATAAAAATAATTAAAAATAAATGTAAATCTAAAATAAAATCATAAAATAATAAAAAATTTAAATAACAATAATTAAAAACAAAAATTAACCTTATATTAAATTTAGGATAAAATTTTAATACAAAAAAAACATATAACATGATTTGAAATCTAAAATAAAACAATAAAACATTTAAATAACATAAATTAACATAATAATAATAACATAAACATAACAAATACATCAAAATTTGATAATTTTAAGATAAAATAATGTAAAAAACTAAACAACGTAATTTAAAAAAACTATGAAATTAAATTAAATTTAAGAAAAAATATTAACCAACTAATAGTAAAATAATAATAAAAAAGTGAAGTAAAAAAACTTGAAAAGTTTAAATTTAAGAGTAAAATAAAAATTTTAATACAGATGAATTAAGAAGGTAAAATAAACATTAAAAATTAAACTAAAAATAAATTGAATTTGAAAATTAAATGAAAACTATAATTTGTTTGTATTAAAATCAAAAATTAAAAAATTTATTTCATTGTGTGCAAATTAGGCAACTTAAATGGTCACTATGTGCAGTTCTCAAACAGTTAATTTAAAAAATATAACAAAATATTTAGCAAAATATTAAAAAAAGTATTTAAAAAATATTTAAAAAAATATGAAAAAACAAAATAAAAAAATCAAATTACATAAATTAAAAAACATTACAACTAAAAAAATTTATGCTTAAAAATAATAATAAAAAATCAAAAGCAAAATTAATGAAACTGAAAAGAAAATTTAAGATAAAATAAAAAAATAATAATACAAATAATAAAAGAAATAAATAAAATATTTTAAATAAATTTAATTGAAACACATTAAAATAAAATTATGTAATTGAAATATTAATCAAAGTAAATTAAAAAAATACAAAACTAGAATAAAATAGAATTTAAAATACAAAATTTAAATTTTGAATTAAAATTGAATTAAATTGAATTTAAATGAATTTAATTTAATTAAAACTTAAAAGAAAAAACAAATAAATATAAATTAAAATTTAAAAAAATTAAAATCAATATAAATAAATGAAATAAAAAAAAAATAATAAAAATAATAAATGAAATAAATAAAATATTTCAAATAAATTTAATTGAAACACTTAAAATAAAATTTAATAATTGAAATATTAATCAAAGTAAATTAAAAAAATACAAAACTAGAATAAAATAGAATTTAAAAATACAATTTTGAATTAAAATTGAATTAAATTGAATTAAAATGAATTTGATTTAATTAAAATTTAAAATAAATACAAATAAATATAAATTAAAATAAATTAAAAATCAATATAAAAATAAAAAAATTATAATACGTATAACATTAATTATAATTCAAATAAAATCTAAAATTTTATTGTAATTTATATTAAGTTAAAAATTGAAACTAAAAAGTTTAAATTAAATTAAATACTTAAAATAAAAAAGTCAACACTTAATAATAATTAACAAACAATGTCCGCACAATGGCCGCAATGAGTTTCAATGCAGATTGTTAAACAAAAATCCAAATAAAAAAACCCCACTTCGAACAACAGCAACAAAGTATAAGTAAATACAAAAATTAGTGTGCTGCCGCTGTTTGTTTGCCGAAAACTTTGGCGAATTGCCTAGTTTATTTAATGAAGAATTAAAGCTTTATGATGGCGCAGCAAATTTTGCAAATGGCACAAGGCGCCAGGAAGCGCGCCAGTCGCGGGCCGAGAGCAAAATGCAAAATAATTATGTTTACTTGGGAAATTTTACGAAATTTTCAAAAAGTGGCCACTTTTGTGAGTGAGTAGAAATTGAAGTAATGAAGTGGGCGCATCAAGAACTTAACGATGAAGCTGCGGAGTAAAGTGTTGAAAAGTACTGCGGGCGCAGGGAAATTGCTGAAAATCAGAACTAGCGGCCACTTGCTTTGCGGGCTACAGGCACGTCATAAGTTGGGGGCTATTTTTTTTTAGTTGTTAGTTGTCTCTTTAGCTAAAAGTTGTAATTATTTGCCAAATTTTAACGGCTTCAATTTTGAGTTTCAAAATTTTCATATACAAATATTGCAGTTTTGATTTTCAGCACAAAAATTTGCCTACTTGTCCCATGTGTGCGTATAGACGTCAAACGTGTGTGTGTGTATATTAGTGCCTGTGTGAATTTTTTGCATATTTGCATAATGAGTGCGTCAGTGTTGTTGGCTTTTTCTAGTATTTAGTGTTACGTTGCTGTTGTTTGTTCTTGTTGTTGTTACTATTGCATTGTTTTGTTGTTGCTGTTTAGTTTGCAGTCATTATTAGTATGGCGCCTTTTGTTGTTGTTTTTGTTGTTAGTGCATTTTGCTGTTTTGTGTGCATGCTGCAGGCAACCGCCCGAACCGTGTTGCAGGCTAATTTTGGCGCGCATGTGTGTGTGTGTGTGTGAATATGAAATGCACCCAGTGATAAAGTGTGGAGTACTTTGCTGAGTTTGGTGATCTCATATGCAATGAGACAAACACATACAATCGGACTGATAAGAATTGGCATTGATGCGTTGCGAATGTTGTAAGATTCAGTGACAATTTTAGTAAAAATAAAAAAAAAAAATTAAATTTAAAATAAATTAAAATGTAAATAAACATTAAAAATAGTACCTACTATTAATAAATTGAAATTTAAATAAAAACTATAATTTGTTTGTAATGAAAATCAAAACTTAAAAATTTTATTTAATTGTGTGCAAATTTGGAATTTTGAAATGGTCACTGTGAACAGTTAATTAAAAAATATGAAAAAAAGTATAAAAAATAATAAAAAATCAAATAACATAAATTTAAAAACCTAACTAAATAAAATGTACCCTAAAAAAGTAATAAAAAAAATTAAAAGCAAAATTAAAGCATCTGCAAAAAAAGTTTAAGATAAAATAAAAAAATAAAAATAAAAAAACTTTAATTGAAAAATATGAAAATTAAATCAAATAATTAAACAAACTAAATAATTATAATACGGCAGCCGCCGTGGCCAGTTGGTTAGTGCGTTGGACCGCGAGTCGAAGGCAGCAAACCGCAGGTTCAAATACTGCCCGTAATAACACCTAAAAAAAATAACGGGAAAATTCGTTTTCTCTTTCGGTGGCTGTCCTCTCAGCTGGAAATGGCAAACCTCTGAGAGTAAAAATTGCCTATGATAAAGCTCCCAACCTGCCGTTCGGAACCGGCATAAAAACTGTAGGTCCCTTCTACCCGCGTACAAATTCACACGCACAACACGGGTGGTTGCGGGAAGCTAGGCCTTAGTCTCGCGTAAGCGGGCTGTCGTGCCAGTCAATTAATTAATTATTAAATAATTATAAAATTAATTTAAAAAAATAAAACACTACATAAAATAAAAATATACAAATGATATATTAATTATATATATTAATGATAAGAATTGGCATTGATTCGTTGAGAATGTTGTAAGATTCAGTGGAACAGAATGAGCTCTGAGAGAAATAGATCGACTAAAGGGAAACAAATTGCGAAAGTTCTCAATTCAATGCTCTTCAATTGAATTTAGTCCATTAGTAAACATAATTGAGCACTTATTATTGGCATATTCAATATTTTGTAATGTTTTAAAAATATGTCTACCACTTTTGCAATGTTTTATGGATTTGCTTCATTTACTTCAATGGTTAGAATATGATGAACTGTGAACTGGATACAATTTTATATAAAACTAGAACAACATAAAAAGGGTAGATCAAAATAAATACGTTCGGAGAGTAAGTCCGGAGAGCGAGTTCAGAGAGTAAAATCGAGTAATATCGGCAGTAATATATATTACATAAATCTATGTACGAGTATCAATGGGCAAGATTTGGTAAGTCGTAGCGGAAGGGACTGCTCTGAGGACATCCAAGTTGTCAAAGAATGGTGAGCTTAGGGTAGTCCATCTCTGTCTAGAGTGAGACGGGCAGTGGCAGAGAAAGTAATTTATAGGCAATTCTTCCTCACTTGTTTCCTACCCCAATGTTTCTTACCTTAATTCTTTATAAGCATCAAAAAACGCATAAAGAGCGTTAAAAAAATTATTTCCTTAAGTAATGTTTATTACAGAAATAACATAAAAAATCTATCGAAATCGAATGCTAGGCAATGCCAAAGTTGTTAGACTTAGAAGCCTATTAAGGCTGCAATGAATTGAAAGGCTTTTTATGCTAATTTTACAAGATTTATTTTTCATCTACAGCTCAGCTTAAAATTTTCCCTTAGTTTCATGACAATTAACTACTGGGTTGACGCATCTGTATGATAAATATGTATGTGTTCCATAGACTTTTCAACGTTCTCTATTGTACACATATGTAAGTATCTCTGGGAGTGTAAAACTAATTAAAATTTAAAATTGTATCAGTTTTTGTAATTAAGTGATTTTGCATTTTTAATTAGCTTAAATTAGTCGCATGTGTTAATTATATTTTCGTTACTCGACTTGCGAAGTTGCGTTTACATTTAGCTTCTCGCCTACGATATCGACATAGGTAAATGCATTATAAAATGTAATTTTTGCATAATGTGGTGCAACTGAGTGATGTGGTTTGGTCGATTGTATTGGCACAGGACTTAATATGTTTAGTGGATGAGAATAGAAATGTGAAAACTTCCAGCTTACTGTTGATTCAAGGGATACACTTTCGATTAGGTAAGGTTAGGTTAGGTTTAAATGGCTGGTTAGATCCTTTTCTACACATAGACTAACAAGCTGGTCCGTTTGTTCCTCTGGACAATGGTCCTAGTTGCTTCTAAGACCATCAACCATCATTCTATGCATCAACCACTTCTTCTTCTTTTTTAGTGAGATCTCCAACCATCAGCGGAATTTAATTTGAAAGTATATTCGTAGTTTAAAATATTTGTTTGCTTCAATACAGTGTTTTTGTGTGTTAGTGCTACATATGACAACTTATGATAGATGGCAATAAACTTACTTATACTGCCGGAACACCAACCGATCTAAAAAAAATTTCAAAAATTTGTTCAACAACTTTTCCGGAGCCCAGCCAATTAGGCTGCGCATTAGAAAATCACACATTTTCGAAATGCGTATAACATCAACACGTATGACACTGACTTTGCCGACAACAACAGCAAACATTTTCGGCTAGCACAGCTAACATTTAATTGTTGCCAATGAAATTTTGGCAAATTGCTGCAACTAGCCACTTTGCCTGCGCTCGTTGCCTTACCTGTGCACACACACACACACACACACACACACACACACACACACACAAACGTACATATGTCTGAATGAATATGAATGCCGTTATATGACTCTGCCGGTATATATGTATGTGTTGTCGGTGCGACTGTGCAGTCAACATGCAACGGTCTCATGTTGGAAATTGTATTCAATTAATGCAACGCAAGTGAGCTAAGGCCGTCGACAAGTGGCGGCTACGGACAGACGTTCGCGCAGACAGGTGCACTGAAAATGTGTTGACTTTGGGTATAAAATTCAAATTGAATTGAAAAGTTGAGTGTGGTTATTGTGTGATTGGCATTTGTCAGCGGTGTCGGACGGTCGCCGCTGGAAAACAGTTAATTATAAATGTTTGAAAGTAAAACGAAAATCATCAAACAAATTCATTGCAAAAGTGTGACAATGATGCATCATTGAAAATTTGAGAAATTGTTGCAATAAAATGCAATTACCATGCTGTGGCAATTTAAAAGTTACTCATACGCCCCAATGGACGAGAGAGTGTGAAGTGCTTGCAATTGAATGAAATAAAGCGTGAAGAGTGAGAAAGTGGGATTTTACTACCACTACTTCTACTACAAAGTGCGTTTTTCTTCTTCACTCTTTGTTTCAGTCAATTACGAACATTTCATACTCACGCCCAGCGGAGCGTATGAGTAACCTTCAAGTTGCAAGTGAGAGAGAGTTTCAAATTGTTGTTTGTTTTACTTTTTCTAAAACTAGTTCACCATTGAGTAGCATAAATAGTTTTAACGATTCGAAATCTATGCGCATAGCATTTGGATTATAGATTCGTATTTGCTATATTTTATGATTAATTTTAACTCAAAGTGCAATGAATATTTCACATGGCTCTGGCACTATGGGCTTATGGAAAATATGAACAATCTATGTACATTTGTTTGGCATAATGCCTCTTCGTGATATAGACTATGCCAACATTTATTGCTAATACTGCACTCGTATTGCTTCGCAGATTAAATATTATTAAATAATTAAGGCATACATTTAGGTTACGGATGTGCGTTAAGCTTACACAAATGATGCTTACACGTGTAAAACTCAGTTCATATGCAACACAAAATTACTATGTGATTTTATATATTTACATATATGTACTCATATATATGTGTAGATCCGCCTACATGTTGCAATATTTAATGAAAATTCAATAACACAAAAAATATATTACAACAATAACCAAAATACACAAAATGAGGTCATTTGCCTACAATTAAACACAACACAAAAACTATTTGTATTTTATGCATTTCAATTGTTACATTAAATATGTTTAAAAGTGCATACAAGTAAATATTGACATACACATACGCACATGCATATGTCTATGTACATGTAAATATGAATATATCTGGTCAGTGGAGTAAACTTCAACTGCATGTTTACTGTCGGCTATACAGTAGGTGCCAAAAAATAGGAGTATTTCTAGTTTAAAGCAAAGAAAAGATTGCTAAAATAGACCAAGGAGTGTTTTGTATAAAAAATATGAAGTTTTGGGTTTTTAAATTGGAAACTTATAAAGCAAAACTATTGCAGTAAATACATAAATCGGATAATTAAACTACGCGGATTTTGTAAGTGAAATTTGAGTCTTTAATTTTGTATAAGAATTTTTTCGATGAGCTCCGGGAATGTTGAGGAGACTTTCTGGTAGTCCATGAAATTTACAATATGATAAAATTATTTATATTGTTTCTGTGAACTAAAATGTTTCTGCTATACGATATTGAACAAATGAAAGTTCAATCTTTTTTGGGGACAATTTTATGTATGTAATCGGAATTTGTAATTTTGCTTGCCATTTTTCCAGAGATCTGGATAATTCTAATCACAGATTCTGAAAGCCCACAAAATCTACTAAATCATAAAATTATTTATTATGTTTCTGTAAACTAAAAATTTTCGGCTGTAGGGAGTTGAAAAATAGACGCTTGGCCTGTTTTAGTGACAATTTTGTATATGAAATGGAAGTTTTTAATTTTGCTTGACACTTTTCCAAAGATCTGGAGAATTGAAATCACAGATTCTGAAAGCCCACAAAATCTACTTAATCATAAAACTATCTTCTATGTCTCTGTGAACTAAAAGTTTTCGGATATGGGGAGTTGAAAAATAGTCCCTTGTCCTTTTTTAGTAACAATTTTGTATATGACATTGAAATTTTAAATTTTGCTTGAGGTTTTTTCAGAAATATGGGGATATGTAAGCACAGATTGTGAAAACTCATAAAATTTAATTTGTAATAAAATTAAATATTTACGCTATTTTTCCGGACTCCAATTTTTTTCCTTGGGGTGTTGAGATTTTTGCGGACTGAAATGTTTTCCTTGGCGTATTCAGAAATAGAAACTTCGTTGTTAACTTCGTATAGGGTAACAAGTTTGTTTATAAAATCAGAAATTCTAACTTTTTTTTAAATTTATCGAGAGATCTGGGGAATTATAAGCAAGCTTTTGAAAGCTCATACAATTGACTCTATGATAAAATTATTTGCACAGTTTTTTTAACAAGAACTTTTTTTTTTACTACGAGGTGACGAATCACAAGTGAGATGAATGACAAGTTTGTATATGAAAGTAAAGTTTCAATTTTAGTTGTTATTTATCAAAAGATCTGGGGAGCTTTAAGCACAGATTCTGAAAGCGCGGAAAACCTACTTAATGACAAAATTATTTATGTTTTTTCTGTAGACTGAAAGTTTTTTCCCTATGAAGTGTTGAAAAATTGAAACTTGATCTTTTTAAGTGATAGCTTTGTATATTCAATCGAAGTTTAAAATTTTGTTTCATATTTTTCGAAAAACCTGGTAACTTTAGGAACATATTTTGAAAGAGTATACATTTTTGTATAGAATAAAATTATTTGCAATGTTCCCTTGAAGCAAAAATTTGTAGAAATAGGCCGTTGAAAGGTCGAGTCTGTTATATGCTCGTTTGAATTGAAAATGTTGTTGAAACCATTTATAAGTTATAAGTTTTGTAGAAATTTTCTAATGGATTAAGGTACAAGTTTTGATCCAAACAGTGAAGGTTATTTTAATCATTAATTCATTCAATCATTGGCTAAATACATAAATGAAAAAAATATACATATACAAATTTTAAAACATTGCAAAAATATTATATTGAAGTGTATAAGTGAACCGATTATGTCTACTACACTTATTGTAGCTGTATTGTCTCTCTGAACCATTTTTTGTGCGCATCAGTGTCCAATAAATTAAATACTTTTTTATACAATATTTTTTATTAAAACATTTTAAGCATACAATTGATGTCATAATATTGCAACAACAAAAAAGAGTTGTCTACATAAATGACCTTTGAGTGGCATAATAAGCGATATTAACATAATTGGGTGACATGTAATTTTAATAAATATATATATAAAATAAATTTGTTTGTTAATAAAATTTGTGGCAATAGTTAAACACGAGAACACAAGAAAATCGAATGAAAGTTACATAAGTGAAAAATAACCATATTGAAATAATTTTAATTAACCAATTCGTTTGGCCCATTGTAAGTCTCTGTTTGTTGGCTGTTCTACGAGCCATTGAAAGTCGCTGGTAGTTATGGCAAATGCCATTAATTTGAATGAACTCAGATAGACAAAACGTTTGTCTGACAGCAAATTACGCAAACAAATGGAAGTGTAAACTTAAAAATTGCACCGCCGTTTCAGCTGCTAAGCGCGCCCCAAGCAATTCAGTTTGCTAAAGTTTGTGTAACGAAACTCAGGCGAAATTATAGAAAAAAGAAAGAACTTCGTATTTTGCATATAAAGACGTATTAAATGCGAAATAAACTTCTTATTGTATATTTGAAATAAGCTACGGCCGCACACATCCTTGCACAGTCACAACTGTTGAAGCACTGAAACAAAGTTCCGGTTGCAGTGGGCCTGTTGGCGCCTGAGAAATGTGTTGAATGAACGATTGAAAGGTCGTGGTGAATATGTGAACTGATATCATTTCTTATGTGCATAATTATTGTAGTTGGTTGAACAAGAAATTGAATGAAAAATTGAAAGCGTGTTCAGAAAAGTTGGGTTTCCCCGTTTCAATTTAGTGGGGAAAACAATTTTTCGGCGTATTGCTGCTAAAATATTCACCACATGGAGTATTTGAAGGAAAATGTTATTAAATACTACGTAAGCTGTTTAGAAATTCTCACAAAAATGTAGGGAACATTATATTAAGAATATTTAATAAACACTTAAACATGAAAAAAGTTTTACTTTGATTCTTGGGTCTTCATATGCTTAGATTCTCTTAGTTCAATTATGCGTTGAAAAATTAATGGAAAATGGAAACGTAGTATCGGTTGAAGAATAGATAAATTGAAAAATAAAACAATAGAAAAATAAATAAATTGAGATAAAAATTAGATAAGATTAAAAAATTAGAAATATGGATAAGTGATGAACGGATGAATGAACAAACAGAGATATGAGTGAGTGGATGTGTGAAGAAAAACAGAAATGTGAATGAGCTGAAGAACAAAAACAGAGAAGAAGATGAGTGAAAGATGAGAGAAATAAAAAGGATATGGATGAGGAAAGAAACAACAAACAGAGATATAAATGTATGAACAGAAATATGGATAAGTGGAAGAGTCAACAAACAAAGACATGAGTGAAGGAAGGAAGAACAAATATGAATGAATGAACTGAGATATGGATGAGTGGGAGAGTTAAGAAACAGATTTGTGACGAATATGAAAGAACAAACAGAAATATGGATTAGGGAAGAAACAGAGATGTGAATGAGTGGAAGAGTCAAGAAACAGAGATATGGATGAAAGAAGAAAGAACAAACAGATATATTGAATAGTGAATGAACGAAGAAATAGAGATATGGATTAGTAGAGGAATAAACAAATAGAGGTATGGGTGAATGAACTGAGATATGGATAAGTGAACGAGTCAAGAAACAGAGATATGGATGAAGGAAGATGGAACAAACAGAAATATGGATGAGTGGAAGAGTTAAGAAACAGAGATATGGGTGAAAAGACAAAGATTAAACAGAGATATGTTTTCGTGAATGAGGAATGACAAGGAGAGATATGGATGAATGAACTGAGATATGGATGAGTGGATGAGTCAACAAACAAAAATACAGATAAAGGAAGAAAGAACAAACAGAGATATGGACGAGTAGAGGAATGAACAAATAGATATGTGAATGAGTGAATGATTCAACAAAGAGAGATATGGATAAGTGGATAAACAATTAAACAGTGATATGAACAAAATAGATGAACGAACAAACTAAGATGTGAATGAGCTTATGAAAGCAGAAAAACAGGGATAAAGACGAGTGAAAAGTAAATAAAATAGAACAGCGTGATAGAAAAAAGGACAAACTGTTATAGAGATCAGTTTGTGAATGAAAAGAGATAAGGATGAGGGAAGAAAAAAGATACAGAGATGTGGATGAGTGAATGAATGAACAGAAACAGAAAAAGTAGATAAGTGAAAGAGTGAACACACGAAGCTATTTATGAGTAAAAGTAAATATAAGAGAAAAATAGTGAAGAAATACATAAATATAAGGTCCTGTAAAGAATGGATAAAAGACGAACAATTATTTGCATTGTTACATGCAGAACGTCTTTCATGCAGAGAACTTTTTGTTCATTGAAAGATTCGAAGGATCTTAAAAAAGTTGCAGGAAACCCTGATCAATTTGTTAATCAACCGCAGTTGTTATCAGAATTATTGCATCACTCTCTCTGCTTTCAGCCTTTCTCTAAAAAACATTCTATTGTAAATAATCACAATAATTGCAAAAATCGAAAATTGAATTTTTTATTCGCTTTCGCAACGACCAAATCGTGTAAGTAGGGCAACACCCACTTTTCTCGCTTTGAGCGCGGTAAGGGTGACTACGCTGCCACAAACCTACAAGCCGTATCCATCCATACATACAGACGCTATTATCATTGTTATTTCTGTGTGTGTGTGTGTGTATGTTTATCTGTTATTGCGATTTTTTCTCTTTTCATTATATTTTGTTGGGAATTTTCTTAGGTATGCGCTGCGTGGCCGTTTTTGTTATTGCAAAACACGTGTTGCCCCACCCCTCAGCTTCGGTTCAATCTTGTACGAATTTCCAGCAAACGCGCACAAGCTGCTGCGCATGAATATTTTCTTTTTTTTTTGTTTCATTTTTTATAACATTTGTGTTCAACGAAGTGAGCGTGTATATGTGTTTGTGTGAGTGTGTGTGTGTTATGCCAACAATGACAAACGGAAGGATGTGGTTATGGTGGTTAAATGTGCTTTCTGCTGTTTCTGGTGTTGTTATTGTTGTGCGATTTGTGTGTTTGTGAGTTGGGACCCTAACATTTATTTGCAGAGTGCTCCTAGTGTGGTGAATAAATGTTCGGTTAGAAAATGTATGGTTAGTAATGTTGAAGTAAAGAAATTTTGGCATCATTTTTGCTTGATTAGATTATTCGACTGAACGACAGCAATTTTTATTTTTTTAGTTTTAATTTTTTTAATTTGAATTTCAATTGAAATTTTTTTTGTAATTTTAATTTATAGCCTTAATTTTAATTTTAATCTTAATTTTAATTTTAATTTTAATTTTAATTTTAATTTTAATTTTAATTTTAATTTTTTTTTTAATTTTAATTTTAATTTTAATTTTAATTTTAATTTTAATTTTAATTTTAATTTTTTTTTTAATTTTAATTTTAATTTTAATTTTAATTTTAATTTTAATTTTAATTTTAATTTTTTTTTTAATTTTAATTTTAATTTTAATTTTAATTTTAATTTTAATTTTAATTTTAATTTTAATTTTAATTTTAATTTTAATTTTAATTTTAATTTTAATTTTAATTTTAATTTTAATTTTAATTTTAATTTTAATTTTAATTTTAATTTTAATTTTAATTTTAATTTTAATTTTAATTTTAATTTTAATTTTAATTTTAATTTTAATTTTAATTTTAATTTTAATTTTAATTTTAATTTTAATTTTAATTTTAATTTTAATTTTAATTTTAATTTTAATTTTAATTTTAATTTTAATTTTAATTTTAATTTTAATTTTAATTTTAATTTTAATTTTAATTTTAATTTTAATTTTAATTTTAATTTTAATTTTAATTTTAATTTTAATTTTAATTTTAATTTTAATTTTAATTTTAATTTTAATTTTAATTTTAATTTTAATTTTAATTTTAATTTTAATTTTAATTTTAATTTTAATTTTAATTTTAATTTTAATTTTAATTTTAATTTTAATTTTAATTTTAATTTTAATTTTAATTTTAATTTTAATTTTAATTTTAATTTTAATTTTAATTTTAATTTTAATTTTAATTTTAATTTTAATTTTAATTTTAATTTTAATTTTAATTTTAATTTTAATTTTAATTTTAATTTTAATTTTAATTTTAATTTTAATTTTAATTTTAATTTTAATTTTAATTTTAATTTTAATTTTAATTTTAATTTTAATTTTAATTTTAATTTTAATTTTAATTTTAATTTTAATTTTAATTTTAATTTTAATTTTAATTTTAATTTTAATTTTAATTTTAATTTTAATTTTAATTTTAATTTTAATTTTAATTTTAATTTTAATTTTAATTTTAATTTTAATTTTAATTTTAATTTTAATTTTAATTTTAATTTTAATTTTAATTTTAATTTTAATTTTAATTTTAATTTTAATTTTAATTTTAATTTTAATTTTAATTTTAATTTTAATTTTAATTTTAATTTTAATTTTAATTTTAATTTTAATTTTAATTTTAATTTTAATTTTAATTTTAATTTTAATTTTAATTTTAATTTTAATTTTAATTTTAATTTTAATTTTAATTTTAAATTTAAATTTTATTTAAATTTTAATTAATTAATCTTAAATTTAAATTTAAATTTTAATTTCAATTTCAATTTTACTTTTAATTTTAATTTTAATTTAATTTAAATTTTAATTTTATTTAAATTTTAATTTTATTTTTGATTTTAATTTTAATTTTAACTTCAAATTTAATTTTATTTAAATGTTAGATTTAATTTTAATTTTAGTTTTAATTTACTTATTATTTATTCATTAATTTACTTTAAATCGAAATTTTAGTTTTAAATTTAATTTCAATAAATATTAATTTAAATTTTCATTTGAGTTTTAGGTTTAATTTTAATTGTATTTTTATTTAAATTCAATTCAATTCAATTCAATTCAATTCAATTCAATTCAATTCAATTCAATTCAATTCAATTCAATTCAATTAAATTCAATTTCAATTTTATTTTTGTTTTCAGTTTTAATTTTAGTTTTGCTTTTAATTTTAATTTATGTTTTAATTTTAGTTTTGGTTTCAATTTTAATTTAATTTTAATTTTGGTTTTAATTGTAATTTTAATTTTAAGTTTAATTTGATTTTCAATTTAAATTTAAATTTTAATTTGAGTTAATATTTAGTTTTCAACTTTTTTAAAATTTTTATTTTTAATTTCAACGAATTTTATTTAATTTTGATTTTAATTTTTTGTCTAATACACAACAACAACAACAAAATTTGCATAAAACTATTTTAATTATTTTCGTTTAAAAATAAATAGTAAATACAAATCAATACAAATAAAATAATAAAATAAAAATTGAAATGAACAAAATACAATACAATATTAAAAAACAAATTACAAAAAAAGTAATTTTTAAAATTATTTTTAATAAATTGTAAGTAGAACAAATA
Source organism: Melieria crassipennis (assembly GCA_963668005.1). NCBI lineage: Eukaryota > Metazoa > Arthropoda > Insecta > Diptera > Ulidiidae > Melieria > Melieria crassipennis. The sequence continues at coordinate 63,383,161 of OY764961.1, read as the reverse complement.
GAAAAATTAAATACAAATAAAAATTTAGATTGTATGAGAGTTCAAATAAAAAATTAATAACAAATAAAAATTTGCATGTGAGAAATATTTTTTAAAATGTTTTCTAATTCCCTATGAAACACCACTTCATTCAAATAGTTCTTGGAGTAAGTTTTTAATCTTTTTTATGTTTCTCGCATGCAACAATTTTTTTTTAAATTGCCAAAATAAATTCCATAATGACACTTTCAACTGTCAGTTCAATAAAATCCTTCAGACATTACATACGAAACATATATTCATTTATTGCATGCTTGAAATTTGTTACAGCAACTACAAAATAATATCAAAAAATGCAAACTTCTCATTAGTTCGTTATTTGTACTGTTGTAAAGATTTAGTCATTTAGCCATTGCCGTCTAGCTGCGCAATTGACCCGCCTAAATGGCGTATTGTATCACTTTTGCATGCACTTAAGTGCCACTTGTGCGTTGCAGTGCACGTGCACCCGAGTACTTTTCGCAAATCTTTGGGCAAACTGGCAATTTGTGCGCACACAGGTATTAATTTGTAAATTTATTCGCTTGGCTTGTGCAAATATATCGCATGCGCGTCTGGCCTGCGCGTTGTAACGTGTGTGTGAGCTGATTTCTTGGCTGATTGCCGTTGCCGTGTAAGTGGCACATTGCACATGTTGCCAATGTGCGCTCTAACATTTTAGCCGCTTTTTAGCGGTTTGCTCCGTTGCGCAGCTAATAAACATGAAATTCTTGGAAATTGACAAGCAGTCATGCGGCAGCGACCCGATTGTTGGTGCAAAGGAAAAACGTAGTGGCACAGTGGGCGAAAGGAACATACAAACAATATCTGTTTAGTTGTGTGGCTTAAATTGTTTTATGGCATTGTGGCATGTGCTGGCAGCTCTGACTTTCTTGTGTCCTCTTTGTGCTTTGACTTAGACATCAACGTGTACATTATGCGACGCGCCATTGCATGCGGTTTTACTTTGATTACGTTGCGCTGTGCTACAACCATTGATTTTCTGCAATAAAATTTTCACAATGAAAATTGTACAGCAATTATGTTGCAAAAGAATGTCTAATGCTTTGTGTAAGAATTGGTTGTTTTTTGACTTGTGAGGCCTTTTGCAGCTGTGTAATTGGAGAAAATGTTAAATTTGTATGTAATCGCCATTCAAATGTACAAATTTATGCCATGCAAAATTTATAATGGAACACATTTTGTTTGAAAAATACAACACAAGTTATTATTATGAGTTACAAAAGCACAAAATAACATATTTAATTATTCGAATTTTGTTATAAAACGGCTTTGAGCTATTTTGAGAAAATTTCTCGCATGCAATAAGTTTTTGTTTTGTTTTGTATAATACACTTTTATTGATAAATTACTCTTTTAAAAGCATAATGTGGCAATGCGGATTTGTATTTGCAACAAATGGACCGTCTGAAGGCAGTAAAAGCCCAGAAGCGGCCAGCTTAGGCCAGTAGGAGAGGAATTGTGTTTCATCAGTTCAAAGCCAGGCAAGAGACACCAATAGAGATTTGTCAGAAGCTAAACAAGCTCCCTAAGGCATCCGCATACATTTTAATGAATTCAATAAAAAAATATTACACTTAGTTGTCTTTTATTACTTGCTCTGATGTTACAATGAGAACTAAAACCCATTGGAAAGCGCAAATGTCATGCGAGTAATTTTAATTTTTTCAATTTCAGTAAATTTCAGTTTAAGTGAAATTGCAACAATTTTACTCAATAAAACTTAAAGTACAGCACGCCATTTCACTATGATGTGAGCTTTCAAGGTCCTTTCAACTTTACACACACACACACACACAGCTCAAAAAATCGCATATATGGCGCATGCTTTTTTGAATGGTCAACAAACAGCCGCAAACACACACAACACTGAGCGGCCAAAACTTGGCCTTTTACAAGTCTCATGCGACTAGTTGCTTTGTGTGGCTGCCACAACAAAATGACTACAACCCATACACGTACAGTTTTATGTGTGTGCGCACTGCTTTTCTATGCCGCCTATAAAATGCTCGCACATAAAAAGTAGCAGTGAGGAAAACATTTCTGGCGAGAAAAAAAATAGCCATTCACTCTCTCTTTTAGCCAAAGGCGGGAGGGGTAGGGAATGAGTACTTGGCGCATCATGCCAAAGCGACTTTTTTAGACTTTGCCGGAATGAAAATTTTGCGCAGTTTATAATATTTTTTCTGCAAGAATTACAGAGATACTCTTTTAAAATTTTTATTTTTTATTTTTGTATAGCACTCAATGTAATCATAATCTAAGCCACTACACGCCGAGTGCCACTTCTCCAGTCCATTCATTCCACTTTGCGACTGCGATTTTCAAGTTTCATGCTCATCCGTTTGATGTTCCTCTTGGCATGGCCACATAAAGTGTCATTAAGTGAAGTATCCACAGTCGTGCAAGTGTATCTCACGAATCTGGTCGGCATCGAGTGCGCGCGGGCACTTGGTAAAGAGGCAAAAGTTTGCCAGTCGCTGGTTGTCTGCTGGCTGTCTGTCTACAAGTTTACCACCGTTTGCTGGTGTTACGTGCGTTGGCAGTGCGCTGCTTTGTGGGTTCAATCCACTCTCTGCTGGCTAATTTGTTTGCGTGAATCACTAAGAACAGACGTCGGTACACAGAGACGTCACTCTGTCTGAATAAAAGTTGGTATACAAGTCCGTATAAATGTCAATCTGTGGTGCTGGATTTTCCACTTTTTCTAAAAAAAGTTCCTATAAAAGTCCGTATATATGTCAGGGTTATTGCTTAAGTTTTTAGCGTTGCTTTTATTGGTTTCATATGTTATTAAATAACACTACAACCGAATCTATAGAACCTTGACTTCTTATCCAACTTGTTAATCGTTCCCTAAAAAAAGTTTTCAACTTTTAGCACTGGTTGTCATATGTTTTTTATATACATATCTTGGATCATCTACCTTACTTCTCGGTTTTGTTGGACCTCCATTGTTATCATCTTTTAGTTCGTCCAATGAATCATGGGTCGTTTGTTTATATATCTTAATCTTCGATCGATTCTTCTACTATTCACGTCATCACTCTACTACTTAGTGATCTCTACTCTACTCTGTAGTAGTTATTTCTACTCTAGTTACTCCTTAAGAATCTCTACTCTATTCTTCACTCTACTTGTAAGTGATCTCTACTCTAATCCTTGCTCTACTCCTTAGTGATCTCTACTCCACTCATCGCTCTACTACTTAGCGGTCTCTGCTCTTCTCATCGCTCGACTTCTTAGTGATCTCTGCTGTTCTCATCACTTTACTACATAGTGATCTTTATCCTAATCATCACTCTACTCCTTAGTGATCTCTACTCTACTCATCGCTCTACTACTTAGTGATCTCTACTCTAATCATCACTCTACTCTTTGGTGATCTCTATCCTACTTGTCGTTCTACTACTTACTGATCTCTACTCTACTCATCGTTCTACTACTTAGTGATCTCTACTCTTCTCATCGCTCTACTTCTTAGTGATCTCTACGCTAATCATCACTCTACTCCTTAGTGATCTCTATTCTACTCATCGTTCTACTACTTAGTGATCTCTACTCTACTCATCGCTCTACTACTTAGTGATCTCTGCTCTTCTCATCGCTCTACTTCTTAGTGATCTCTACGCTAATCATCACTCTACTCCTTAGTGATCTCTATTCTACTCATCGTTCTACTACTTAGTGATCTCTACTCTACTCATCGCTCTACTACTTAGTGATCTGTACTCTAATTATCACTCTACTCCTTAGTGATCTCTGCTCTACTTATGGTTCTATTCCTTAGTGATCTCTACCCTACTCATCGTTCTACTACTTAGTGATCTCTGCTCTTCTCATCGCTCTACTATTCTACTCTACTCTAATCATCGCTCTACTCCTTAGTGATCTCTGCTCTACTTATGGATCCACTCCTTAGTGATCTCTACTCTACTTGTCGTTCTACTACTTAGTGATTTCTGCTCTTCTCATCACTCTACTCCTTAACCCATTTTCGGCTTTGAAGGGTAGTAGCTCTACACTTAGACATTATATCTTTGAACTTTTCATGCAGAAAATAGCTTTGGTCTTTTGGCAACTACTCGAAATAATAATTTTTTTTAAAAACGATAAATTTAGAGATGCAGGCACGAAAAAAGCATTTTTTTAGTCATATTTTGAATATTCTGAAAAACATATAACCTTTTCAAATTATTGATTTATTATTGATTATTTACGAAGTCTATAGACCAAATTACCACAATCAATTGATATCCATAAGATTATGAAAATACTTTTACCTCTCAGCACCGCGTACTTTTCAGTGGTCGAAAAATCGACGATTGGCCAGAAGTCGTCATGTATGTACATAAGTATATAAGCCAACAATTGTTTGTTTTCATGCTTGATTATTATTTGACTAAAACTATATACATACTATATGTATTTGTTTTTATTTGAAATTGCATTTTTATAAATTTATAAAAAAATTTGTAAAAAAAAAACACAAAAAAAATTCAAAAATATTCTTGATTAAGGTCCTAAATGTAAGTCCTTAAAAGGAATTACAAAAATATTGGCTATTTCTGGTAGCGGCCGAAAATGGGTTAATGATAACTATTCTACTCATTTAATCCACTTCTTAGTAATCTCTACTCTACTCCCTACTTTACTCTTTAGTGATCTCTCTTTACTCTACTCCTTACTTTACTCCTTACTCCTTTAGTGTCTCTGCTCATTCAAGGAAACTTTATCCATGTATCGATATCTCTAATTGTTTCTTCAACCTATTATCTATTAACTCTGTCTGTTTATTAGTTAAATTTCAGATAGGTTTGTCTTTTATATTGTCCTCAGTCTTTTATAAACCATTATCTGTCTGAGTCCATCATAATGCTTAATTTTATTCCTTCCATTCTCTTTCAAAATCTCATCGTTTTCCATAAATGCATTCCTCTGCCTAACCGTTTCATATTTTCCTTTTATTTTGACTCTTTTCGTCTCATTATAAGCTCCACAAAAAAATCGCTTAAGCAGAAAAACCCCAAAATTACAGCTCAACCAAAAAAGTAAAAAACATAATAAGCAACTGCTTTTTGACCGAAACTGTGCAGAGCCAGCAAAAAATCTCATATAAAACAAATAAAAAGAAAACCCGAATGAAAGTGGAAAAACTTTCATAAATGCTGATTACGATTGAAATGTTTGAACATCTTCTTGCAAGAATTTATTTGTTTGCATTTGTTGTTGTGCATTTTTATTTACATTTGTTGCTTTCGTTGTTGTTATTAATTTCATTTATCTGTGGCTGTTGTGTTGTTATTTGTATTTGCGTAGCATTTTTCATTTATTTATTTAAAACTTGAGTTTGGGCATACAAATGTTGCATTAAAAGCAATTTTTCACTTGTTTATTATAATTGTTGTGATCCGTTTTGTTTTTCTAAATTTTAATATAATTAGTCTCGGCGCAGCCGAGCGGAAATAATTGCTACTTATGGCTTATTAAATGTTAAGCAGAAAGCTTTTTCATTTTATAAAAAATTGCATTATAAAACTTTTATTGCGTGAGGCGTTTTCAATTGAATTATTTTTTAATACTTTGGTGTTGTAGGAAAATTATAAAAAAAAAAACAAAAAATTATAAAAAAAATTATAGAAACAAATTGAAAAAGCAATAAAAATTTTACAATATCAAATATATGAAAAACTAAATATTTTTTTCAACTTTATATATGAATTAATTATTTAAATACAAAAATGTGAATATAAATTCAGTTTTAAGGGCGAAAAATTAAGTTTGTTATGAAAAAAATCAAATCCAAACGTAAAATTACGTGCATGGTATATTAGCAAGACGAAATAAAAAAGAAATTGCATGCGATTTTTAATTTTTATTAATAAAAATATCATATAGCTCTCACTACTAAAAAAATAAAAAGGAATCAATAAGTAGAGCAAAGTAAAAAAAATCGCATGCAATTTTTCAGTTCACACTTTGCTTTATTACATCTACATATGTTTAAATTTTCAACTTTCTTTGATTCTTTTTTACGACATGCGCAAACCACTACAAATTTTCTAGTGTAAAAAGTCATAAAGCCAGTCAGTTAGATTTCACATTTTCTAGACTTTTTATCTCAATAACAAAAAAAAATAAGATAAAAAAAATGTATTACCTACGGCCATTATAAAACCACACCAACTTTTGGGCTTTTCGATACGTAAATACAAATTCCATTGGCATGTAAGGCATACTTTTAGGCGATTAGGCGCACAACGCCATGTGAACGGCATGTGCCATGTGAACTTTTACACATGTTTACTGCCATTCAATTCATCATAGGCCAGCCATGAATAAAGAAAGACCAGAAGAAGCAGACGAAGAAAAGTAAATTGAAAAGAAAAACTGAAGAAACGAAAAAACTTTCATGCCACTTCAGGCCCATCCATGCCGCACAACTATTATCCTAACGTTGTTGGTTGGCTGTTGTGTGTGAAACATTTTCGAATAAGACTTATTGAAATTGTAATAAAGTATCTCAGCCAAGTTTCGGCTCGCGTTGCAATATTTATATGGTTTTTTTTATTTTATGATTTATTTCTTGGGCGTTAAGGTGCTGCGAAAACTTATGCGTCTTATTTCTTAGGTATATGAAGTTTATTGTTGTTGTTGGCTTTGTTGTTCGAGTACAGGTGCGTGTATAGGCAGAAGATTAATTTTTTCGAATAATAAATATAAACTTATTTGATTACTTAGTGAGTTAGTTGATTGATGGATTGCGAGGTCACAGCGACCGAGCATCATGACCTGCGATTGATATTCAATTAGGAAATTGTGGGCTATGGTGTTTTGTATATAAAAAAATCTAGAAAATTAGTCCCTAAAATTTTAATTTTTATGTATTTTATGTGAAAACCAAAAATGTAAAATCTCCGCAGGCAAAGCATCGCAATCTCCGACGGCAACTTTACTTCATATCCTCCTTCTTTGCTTTAAGTTCTCCACTGATTGCGCCTACGCCAAATATTTCCTTATTTCTTTTCCTCTTCTCAAATTGTTTCTATCACTTATTTGAGCTGACAGGAAATAAAAGTTAGCCTTCAAAAAAAGGCTACAATCGAAATAACAACTTGCAACATGCAGCAGTGAAATTCAATCAACACACGTCACCTTGCCCCGATTTCATTCATGCATTTCATGTTGACAAATCGAAACTTTAACCTCACATATGATTTCCGTATCCTGTTGCTGCTGCTGCTGTTATCACTCTGCACATGTGTGCCTGTGTGTGTGTGCGTGTTTGTGTCATTCTCGTTTGTCTTTAAAGCGGCGCGTTCTTATTACGTTGGTCACGTTTTATTATCGTGTCACATTACACACAGCAACAGCAGTCAACAAAAAACATTGCAAAATAAAGAAGAGGCAGAAAACAGCGCAGACAAGGAAGAAGGACAACGAAAGATTGGTGTATGTGTTTGTGAATGCTTTTGTTTATAGGTTTTCGTGTCAGTTTTGGGCAGTTGGGAATGATAGTTTTGAGGGTATAGGGATTTAAAAAGTTTTGAAGGGATTTTGGTTAATTTTCAAATGTTTTAAAGAGATTAAGAGATGGGATGGAGATTAGAGAGTCGATGGAATAGAGATTTTTATAATTAAAAAAATTAAGCTACTAGATGTTAGACGTTTACAAGAGAAAAACGGACGAGTTGTTAGAGATTGTAAAAAAAATCAAAGTGTTGATTAGATTTTAAGAAATTATTTTTGAGTTCTTAAGGAGTTTGGAATTTTTTTTTAGTTTTATAATACAAATTTCAAAAGTTTCATTAACAATTAAAAAAGATTTGTATATTTGTAGGCCTTTTTAAATTTTTGAAATGTTTACTGTAGAAAAATCAAAAGTAGAAAAAATTAAAGTGTTGATCAGATTGTTAGCAATTTTTTTGAGTTCTTATGGAGTTTGGAAATTGTTTTTTAGTTTTCTAACACATATTTCAAAAGTTTCATTAACAAATACAAAATATTTGTATATTTGTAGGCCTTTTAAAATTTTTGAAATTTTTACTGTAGTGCAAAGAAGTTAACATTTGTATTAAAATTTGTATAGACTAAAGGATTTTTTTTTTTCAAATTATTGCAAAGTTTAGTGATAACACCATGCAACAAAAATCAAAAAAGGTGAAAACTCATGAACAAATCAAAGTACTCATAAAACTAGCGAAATATAGTAAAACATTTTACTATAGGATTTTTTACATTATATTTATTTACTTTATTACAACTTGACTTTATTTTTTTTAAAGAACCTTACAGTTTTCAGATCATAAATATATAAAAAAAATTAAAAAAAAATCAATATGGGTACCAGAAAACAAATCAATCAAAGCAAACAAAGCAATCAAAATCGTCAAAAAGGTCTCCATCACATAAACATTCAGAAAAGATGGCTGACACTAGATCTCTCTTCTTCTTCTTCTACATCATTGTCCGTTCATGAGTACCAGGCCTCAAACACAGATTGAAGGCATTTGTCAAGTCGTTGAGCTGCAAGACGTGGTTCCGTCTTATAGAATAAAAAAGTCAAGGTCTCTTTCTTCAGTGACTTGATAACTCAATACCAGTTAACGTTAGAGAGCAGTATCAGACGGCGGTGATTGAATCTAAACCCAATAACTGACAGAAGAAACCACGTATTTATATTCTCTGACAGACAGGGCATGACCCACTTTATCCTTTTAGACAAGAATGTTTCTACGGTCAAGCGGTCTACTCACACGGAACTGTCAGGCTTACATGGCCCACTGATTTGCGAGATGTACTTTTCCCTGCGTTCATTTTGCAGACTTCCATCCCTAACTAGCAAAATGTTCTTCTTTTTGGCAGTGTGATTTTTTCCATCAACTCTGTCACTTGTTACTGTTGTTGTTGTTGGTTTTTAAATGAAATTCAGCATATTGTCCGTTTCGTTGGCAAATGTCATCATTGTTATTGTTGCTGTCACCGGTGCTCTGGGGTGATGATGTTGATGATGATGTTGACTGTTGTTTGTTGACTGCTGGCCGCACGTGATTTTTTCTTGTTGCTCTTCTTTTTTTCACACAAATGACGCTTCTCTGTTAACAAAGACACAACATTGGTGTACTCCATTTTCCTGCCCTTTTGTTGTTGCAGCTGCTCGCCCATTGGGAGTGATTGTTGGTTTCGGATGTGTGCTGACAAAATGTCAAAATGTGTTGAATTTTTTTTTTGTACACATTTTTTTTTTTAATGTTTGTGGAGATTTTCTGATTCTGGTGGGATTTTGGATTTGTTGTTTTTGCTGTTTGTGTGCACCAAATACACGAATAGTATGACACAATTGTTGCCTTGTAATTTTGTGCGTCACTGTGGAATTGAGTGAATGTGTTTTTTATAGTTTTTTTTGGTAGATTTTGTTGTGGATTTGTTGAAATTTGACACTTCATGATGCTGAGTTTTAGATTTGCTGAAGTTGTAGTTATTAATAAAGAATCAATAAACAATTTGAGCTTACAGTAAAATTTAAAAACAAATATTTTTATGAAAAAGTTGCATGCAATTTTTTTTTTCAATTGATTTTTTTTTGTGTAAGTAAAAGAATTGTCATCACTCAATTTCAAATAGGCAGATTCTTAAAATAAGTGCAAATAGAGCAATAACAATAAATGTTAAAAAATTATTAATAAAGAATCAATGAATAATCACAGCTTTCAATAAAATTTAAAAACAAATATTTTTATAAAAAAGTTGCATGCAATAACAATTTTTTTTCAATCGAATTTTTTTTGTGTAAGTAAAAGAATTGTCAACACTTAATTTCATATATGCAGATTCTTAAAAAAGTGCAAATAGAGCAATAAAAATAAATGTTAAAAAATTCCACTTCATGTGAACGCACTTACCGACTGATTTTTTTTTGTTTCTTTGACATTTGCCTACAATTGGCCAACTTTTTATGGCCACTTCAAGCCATTCGTTGCTTGCTTTGCGTGCACAAATTTCCAACGCCTAAGAGTATGCAATAAAACCCCTCTTTCTCCTAACCTATGTATCCTTCCTGAACCAGCGCAATACCTCGCATTTATAGGGGTATCCCCTGCGCGTTGGCTCGTATTAAAAAAAAAAACCCGTTTTAAAGCAACAACCCGTCATAAGAAAATCTTGTAATGCGAGACCGGCAGCAAGGAAAACTGTAAAAATATATGAAGAAAAATCAGCAAATCAAAGTAAAAGAAATAAGCAAACATATACAAAAAAGAAGAAGCAGAGAAATGAAAGGTAACAATGATCAAATAAATAAATATATATATATACCAATTGTTGCAATGGCAATGGAGGAGTGCTTACGTCAGCGTACGTGTCGATTACAATTCAATTCACACAAAACAAACGCACACATACACACACTCACATACAAACGAACACTAACACACATACAAACGCACAGATTGGCAAGTCTGTACGTACACGGTGACTATTCGTAGCATACTACCAGGCTGGCTGACGTAGAGAGTCGAACAAAAAACACATTTTACCGCAAAGCCTAAAAGTAGACAATCATATTTTTGCCTGACAGTACGACACTGGGAAGTCAGCTAGGAAACGTTTGGCAAATTGAAAGTAACGCCAACTAGCGGCTTTTGTTGGAGCATTTGAGCTGGTACGCAAACACACCTCCACACACACATGCACTGAACACACACATACAGAAGGAAGAAGAGAACAAAACACAATTGCACGTGTATTGTTTCTGCGTTACGTGCATGGTACGTACGTTCACATTCGTATGTGGCAGCTACATACATATATATTTACGGGTGTGTGTGCTTGTATTGGCAGTCGACATGACAGTTTGTCAGTGTTCACAGAGGGGACCAACTTTTTTTGCAATTGCTACCAGCATTATGGGCCGTGGCGTGCCAGCGTTCAAATGGTATTTGCAAGCGTGTGTGTGTGTGTGTATGTGAGTGCCTGTATGTGTGTGTGTGTGTGATTACGCTGAGATTTGTTTATGCAAAATGAAGTGAATACGAAAAAGACAAATGAAAACCAAGACAATTGCATAAATGGATGCGCACAGCTGATGTCAGCGAACGGGTGCGGTGAGGGGTAACAATTTTGCCAAGCTTAGGCTTGATTTAAGTTGCATATGAACACGTACACTGTGCATAATGAATGGCAAAATTGAAAGGAAATAAATGAGTAAAAATTGTTGGACTTTGATGCTATTCAGCAGCGATTCATAGATGGCAAATCGATCAGGAGGTTTTTTGCATTCATCAAGCTTTGTTTTGTATACAACTTTATTCAAGTGGTTCCAAAAAGTTTCTGTGCAATGCTTAGCTCCACGTTTAGGTCACGGTGTTGCCTTTATCTATGAAAAATTTTAAAATGTTGCATATTTTCTCTTTGTTGTTGTCCATCTATAACGCGCACTCAAACAAAACTGCGTCCAGCAATCACAAAACTGTCCCACAAGTTTTTTTTTTAGTACAAAAGCCAATCTTTCTAAGCCTATTGAAAAACTTTAAAAATATTTCCTTCATTAAATTTAACTTTTCTTTCAGTGCAGAAATGGTTTGGTTTTTGTTAAATTTCTTGTTCCTTTCCTCAACAAGAATATTCATGCAACTTGCACGCATTTAAATTTTTTTTTATATTCCAAGTATTTGTTATTGTAAAAGCGCCATAGCGCTTTTGGGTTGTTACAGTGTGGGCACGTTTTTATGACGCGCAGATTTGTAACGAAATTTTATTATGTTTTTATTTATTTTTAAATGAGTCACATGTGGCTGTTATATGAATCGGAGGCGCGCACAAAGTTGTTGTCATATTTTGTCTGTCGTCATTGCTGCTGGTAGACGCTACTGTCAATTGCAGTGCTTAAGTAAATATGATGTTGTAAGCAGAGCCGTGGTGAGAAAGTCTCTACCCTTTTCTGATAAAATATTGACAAAGTATTGTTGTATTCATACAACTACGAAAACAGTCGAAGACAGCATTGAAGTTGTGGATTTTTGAGGATAAAGAATTCGAATAAACACATTTTTGGAAAGCTGGCGTGGTCTGCTACAAAACTAAGTCAACTTCAGGTAGCTATCTTTGATGGTTTATAAGCTAGAGACCGTTGAATGATTTGAAGCAAACGGTAGAGTAGCAGATTGTCGCTTATTTGAAAGACACCCTTCCACATTAATTTTATCAGGTTTGTGTTGGGATAGCAGACAGAATGAACCATGTTTGCAAAGCTGAAGTATTCTACTACAAAAAGTGTTAACTTTTAAGGTAGCTATCTCATCTGATTTATGAACTAGAGGCTGTTGAATAATCCTGAAACACAGCCATAGCTGCAGATGTACAACTATTTCCAAAGTCATCCTTCCACATAGATTTTTCCGCTTTCGCTGGGACATCAGTTAGATTTATACATTTGTAGCAAGCTGACGAGATTCACTTAAAAAAATAGTGAAATTTTCAAATAGCTATCTCATCTGGTTTAGGAGTTAGAGGCTGTTGAATGATTCTGAGCTACAGCCATAGCTGCAGATATTCGACTATTTCCAAAGTCAGAATTCTGCATTGATTTTTTCAATTTTTCATTGGGATCGTAGCTCAAGCGGCACATTTATGGAAAGCTGACGAGTTCTGCTACAAAAAAAAATTGAAAAGTTAAGGCACCTACCTTTTCTGGTTCAAGAACCAGCCTCGAGAGAAATGCTGATACTTAGCTGATAGCAGCGCTCATGTAGAAATGTTTTTGTAAATTTTCTTGGCTTTCTGTAGCAATAGCGACCTGATCGACACATATTTAGAAAACTGAAATGTTGTAAGTAGTAGGAAAATAGTAAAAATGTGAGGCAGCTATCTCTTCTGGTTTAGGAACTAGAGGCTATTGAACATCTTTGAGATACAGCCATAGCTGTAGATAGCCAACAGTTTTCAAAGTCACCCTTCACATGGTTTTTTGGCCTTCAGCCGCCAGATCGACACCTTTTTGGAGAGCTGACGAGTTCTACTATAAGAAAAATAAAATTAAAAATTTAAGGTTTAGGAGCTATAGGCTGTTGAGCGAGTCTGATTTATAGGCATAGAATGGGCTGATAGAAATATTGATGCAAACATGTAGCCTTCAATTTGCCACTTTTTTGGTGGAATAGTGACTGGATCCACCCATTTCTAGATATCTGGAAAGCTCGATTACAATGCCAGTCTCAACTGAAGTCAACTATCACTTTTGGTTTAGAAGTTACGCTCGATAAAAACGCTGATTCATGATCCCAAAGCCAAGCATGGACAAGTGCTGATCTACAAAATTTTTAAAACTTCTTAAAATTATAAAATGTTTACATGTTTAAAATGTTTTTAACATTACCAATTGATACGAACTTAAGTATTTTTTATTTCGAAAGCTGGCGAGTTTAAGTTGAAGTGCTTTTATGAATTAGTGCCCCTGAAAGTATTTACACAAATTTACAGAAAATGTCATATTAGACTTTATTTCTCCGCTTTTCTGCCTTTTTACCTTAGATACCATTTTATCTTAGTTTTTCTCTCAGTTCATTACTTGAAGTTAACTTCATTGAAAATTTTAATTACTTTACTAACGTAAAGAAAAACCTACAAACTGTTACGCTCTCACGCCAGAGGGTATGCAACAAAAAGCAAATAATTTCTGTATCAAATGCTTTGGCACCAATAACAAAATATCATTTTACTGGCCAACTAATGATGTGCTACGTTGCGTGGTTGTTATGCTTTGTATGGTTAACACACATTCCATATATACACAAATTCCCGTACGCACACACACAAACGCATTGAAGTAGGCACACATTCGAGTCTGCTTGAATGCGCACTTTTTTCGGTGTTCGCAGTTCAACTCTGGCTTTGGAATTTAGGGTTCGCTTCTCCCTTCACCGTTTGGGTCTGGCTGCCCTCCCACGCGACTGGCTGCTTTTTGTTTGACTCCTTTGTGTGTGTGTGTGTGTATGTGTTTCTCTAAGTCTGCATATGTGTAGAAATGTTTCGTTTGTCTAGCGTCGAGTGCGTGCGAAGAGTGAAATAAAAGGATTGGAAATTTGTTTGTGCATTGGTTAGCTACAACCCAATTTTGTTGTTGGCTTTTGTTTGTTTGGGGTTAAGTGGCATCCCTTGTAGTGATTTGAAATGAATGCGTCGCTTGTTAACAAAGTGATTTCTTTGTTGCGTTTTGTTGTTTTTGTTATTTGTATCGTTTTTTGTTTTGTTATTGTTGGGAATGTTAGCCATAGTCAGTGGGGTTGTGTGCAGTAGAGCAATGCGAGTGAGTGGGTTAATGTGGCGTGAAGGTGTGAGAAACTCGTAAGCGAATTGACAGCCTGGTTGTTGAAATTTTGCTAAATTAAATGAGCTGTAACGAAATTGTATTTTAAAAAAAATTTTATGTAGTTTATGTTGCAAACAGTGAAATAAAATGGTGTGCGATGGGAATGAATTTAGTGGAGTGTTTGAAGACTGGATGAAGGAAGCTAATAAAAATCACCTTTGTTTAAAGTCGGTAAAACAATCTAATTAATTTGTGATACGTTGAGGAAGTTGAAAAAAATCAAATAAAATAAAATAAAATAAAATAAAATAAAATAAAATAAAATAAAATAAAATAAAATAAAATAAAATAAAATTAAATTAAAAAAAATAAAATAATGTAATATAAAATAATATAAAAAAAATATAATAAAATAAAATAAAATAAAAAAAATAAAATAAAATAATTTAATATAAAATAAAATAATATAAAATAATATAAAATAAAATGAAATGAAATGCATAAAAATAAACTAAACTAAACTAAACTAAAATAAAATAAAATAAAAATAAAAATTAAACAAAATACAAAAAAATAAAACAAAATAAAATAAAATCAAATCAAAATATACATGAAATATTTTCCATCTGGTACAAGAAATCTAGAAAAAAGTCAGAAAGTCATGAAAAACTTTTGCCGTCTGTACAGTAAACATCGTTATGGTGATTTTAATAAATTTATAACAAGGCAAACAGTTTTTTGAAAACCTAAAAAAATGTTTGACGTTGTACTTACTTCTAAATTTCACCATTTTTTTTAATAGCGTCTAAGTGATATCTATAATGTATCACAATTCCATCTAAATCGGAAGAGTAGTTAAAAAGTTATTAATAGTTGTTTTTATTTAGTGAATTAAATCTCCCAGATCGGGCATTAATTAAGGGTTGGAACTCGTGTAAATTGTTGTTTTTGTTAATACTTATATTAAAAAAAATTGTTTTCCCTTCCTTATCTGGCTATGACTTTTACATTATCAAATTTACGACACATTGTTGTCTCTTGCCTCCGCTTTGACATAGAAAACCATTACTTCCACACATGAAAAGCCTAACAAATATATCACTTATTTAATTACAATAATCTCAGCTAAGTTCTCACTAACTTTTGTCTACATTCAAGCAACAAATTTCCTTCCCATTAAAGTATCAGAATCAAATCAAAATTTGTCGATTTGCTGATATTATCGAACATATTATTACGCTTTGTTCAATTGACATGTGGCCAGTGCCACATATGCAACAAATAATCGCAGTAATGTAAGAATGTAATATATGTATGTATGTATACATTTGTAGATAACAAACGTAAACGCTTTGGCGCCAATCGTATGTGGTGAATTGCATTTGGGGGTTAAGTGTTGAATTTAAAACGGTTCATTAATTTTCATTGAATTCAAATCGAAGCGTATTTTGCTTGCTTTTTTCACTAAAATTCCAGCCATGGCCACACGAAATTTCATTTGTGGTGGTAGTTGCGTATGTATGAGTGTAAACATGATTGTGTTTGCATAAATTGAATTGTTTCGATTGCATGTGGTCGAGTGATGGGGAAAGTTGCATAGAGAGATTATATTTTTTGTAAAAATTAAATATTTAAAAAAATAAATAAGACTACTAAAATTATATAAAAAATCACAAGTAATAGAAAATTTCATACCCAACTCAAAATAAGTAGGCGAAGCAGCCTTGTTCTGCTTGTTGTAACCAAGCAGAGTAAACAAACGCCCAGCATAGACTTTGAAGGCAAACTTAATGCAACAATACAAACATTTTCTCATATTTTCCTCTCTTCATACATCAATTAACGCTACACACGTTATGCAAGCATCTTTAATTGAATGTTGACACTTTTTGTATGCATTCAAGAATCACCAGAAGCCATCAACATTGATAAATCACATTAAGCGTGACTGTAAACATTTTATACCAACGCATTAAAACTGATTTATTATGATTTTTATGTTCGTTTTAATAGTAAAAATTAAATAAATTGCAAATAAATTGCTGAAATGAATCATTGGCCAATTCAATGCTTTACGTTGAATGCCATTGTCATTGTCACGTTGCATTCGAATTTGGTGTGTACTGTTCAACTGACTGCAAGAATTTACAAAAACAATATACAAACAAGTATTAATACACTCGGGAAGGAGATAATATAAATGCAAATCAATAATATTGATTGTGTAGTAAGTAATAAAAAAAAATTTAAAAATTGGGTATACATTTTACATAGTGCGTTTAGTTTTAAATGTTTTTGGTTGCCTATTTTTTAATGTAAAAAAAAATTATTCAAAATTTTTTCAAAATTATCACATCTGAAGTGAATATTTTAATGATGATTAGTTGTAGTTAAAGTGGAAGGTAATCAAGAATAGATGGAACAATCAAAACTTAAATGGCAATTTTAATTATTAGATGACAGATGACGAGTTTACAGTGAGTTACATTGCTACATATTAGGTGACCTAGTGTGAGGTATACTTTTAGGCAGTTGTATTAGTAAGAAATGCTAATATTTGCGGCATACTTTTAGGCATACTTGCTGGAGCTGAAAAAGTACTAAAGCTGCGCTTAAGGCAGGTTCTCACCTTGTGGAAAAAACCGTTTTTTTTTTGCCTTATCATGTAGACATATGTTTGAAAAATGTGCTCCAGAAATTTCAGATCAAAATCTGAAAAATTACAAAAGTTACAGGCCGTTACATAGAGCAGTGTCGAGCACCGGCCGAGCGCGCTTTAAACTTTAAACGCGTTTTTCTGAGAACCACATTTTCGGACCTAACGGAAGTTAGGCGCTGGAATGAACCAATCGTCACCAAATCATTTTTTCTAATAAACGAACCACGATCAGCCAAAAATATTGAAAATTGTTTATTTAAAAAAATAATAAGTGAACAAAAAAATGCGAAAATCTTAATTTTTTTTTCAAAACCTCATAACTTTTGTAATTTTGATTTTTTTTCATGATCTTGGTTCATTCAATAGATAATACGGTACACATTAAGAATGTGTTCGATTTTTTTGTTTCGGATGACGGGTTTTGACGGAATCACTTCCGGTAGCGGGACACCTCCTCGCCGACATGCCGCCACTGATGGACGCCCCCTCCCCCCCTTTTTTTATTCATTCGATTTGAAAAATTGTATTCTCTAAATAAATGTGTGTTCGTAAAAAAAAAAAAAAAATTTAAGCTTTGTATCTTTAACCGTTTTCTCAAAAATTCCTAAAAAAGTGCACTTTTTCGGATCCACAAGGTGAGAACCTGCCTTAAATACCCAAGTTATTAGTAACTACTTATTGACTGGGATTGTGAAATAGAAAATAGAAAAGCTGAAAATATAGTTAGAGCCGCTTAAGAAAAATAAAGGCGAAGGCTAATGCTTTAGAATTCAGTTAAGCATTAAATAAAAGTATGAAAGCAAATTATTTTGCCTAAGCGCCAAGATATGATTAAGTCAACAACTAACTAACTATGACAGTTAGAGTTTACTTTAGCATATCTTTAGGCTGATTGTGCGTAGCTGATAACTGAATTCCACCACTTAGGATTGAGAAGACCAGCGAAACTGAATCTGTGTTTAAGTGATCAATTAACTACTAATAACTGACTGAGAATTTTGAGTTCAAAGCAATTCACTCAGATTAATGGAAAATATAGAATAGTCAATAAAAGTATGCTACATACTTAGTGTTCCTAAGCGTCAAGTTATGGTTAAGTAATGAAAGCTAAACTTTTGTTTAGCATATGTTTAGGCTGATAAGACTTTTATACATAAATGGACATGAAAATCGCAGAGAATATAAAAAATCGTACATGGAAAATTATGGTTAAGTCAACTAATGAAAGCTAGATTTTTCTTTAGCATAGTTTTAGGCTGATTGACTTATAAACACAAATACACATGCAAAGAGCACAATAAATCAAAAATCGTACATGCCAAGTTATGGCTAAGTCAACTAATGAAAGATAGATTTTTCTTTAGCATAAGTTCAGGCTGATAAGACTTTTTGACACAAATACACATGCAAAGAGCAGAAGAAATCAAAAATCGTACATGCCAAGTTATGTTGAAGGCTACTAACGACAGCTGAACTTTTTTTTAGCACAACTTTAGGCTGATTCACTTAAACACACAAATACATATGCAAAGTGCACAAAATATCGAAAATCTGATATTGCAGCTATGCATGTAATCATAATTGAAAATATTTTACTATCATTGATTCATTAAATATATTCATAAGATTTCAATTGATAAACATGGCTTCGATATTTACCCATTTTCCCACATACTTAAATACTTGAAAAAAATAGCATTAATATCAGGCAACTTAATATGCCACATTTGTATGGGTTACATTGAGTACTCATTAATGAGAAACTCATCCACATGCATCTACATATGTTTGCATATATATATTTGCAATCGCTTTCGGCTGTCATTCCATACATTTTACAAATTTTTAATAATATTCTAAAGTGCCATTAACATGAATTTCAATTGCTCCCACACGCTCCAACACATTCGCAGCGCAATTACTTCAACGCCAATTTGTGAAAATCTGAAAAAAGAGCAAACATCGAAAAATCATTGCAACGTGTGTAAAAATTTATAAAAAAAAAATTGTATCAATTCATATGCTGCGATCTATGTCAGACCCCATTTGCAGTTATGCAGCTATGTAGGTGTGTGGGTGGTTGGTGGCATTCTGTGTGTGTGTGTGTTGGTGAATTTTGCAAATTAAAAGTTATATGCGCACTTTAACACGCGCCACAATTTCAATACTTCAAAATATGAAAAAAATAATCGCACACACCCAACTGTGGTCACAGCAGGCTACAGACGTGCTTCACTGCACAGCCAACAAGTAGAGCAGACATAACGAATGAATGTATGCATATATGTATAAGTATGTATGTGTGTATGTAGATCAACAGATCTGTCTGTGAGACGAGTATTTGGTTATTTCGTTGCTGATTGGCAATTGATATGTATTGGTGGCATAAAAAAGTTACAACAAAAAAAAAAGATTATTGAAAAAGGTTAACCCAGAAACCGAATGAAATGGAACAAAGTTAGGGGTCTTCATGAATTGTGAGCACAATTTGTGAAGAGTATAAAATTTAGTACAGTGTTGAAGTGAGTCAAAAAAAGGGTGTCTTTGCCACATACAACAAAAGCGTTTGTAATGTTATTTTCAATTTTTGGAAGAAAGTATTGTATGCCATATTATTGGAAATTTATCCCTCCTTGATTATGTGTTTCAAAAAATTTTTTAATTCTTATATTGTCACGATTATCACATGAAAATTGGTTGATATGAAGGTAAAAGATGAGAAAAGAAGAGAATGAAGAGATCGATTGAGATAAGAAACACAAGAAGAAGAATAAATTCTAACCACACGCGCCTACAGTTCGTCAATCTCAAGGAAGCAAAAATTCAACATCTGCTTTGGAATTCGCTTTCTTCCATAAAGAACAGCGCTACAAAAGGTTCATAATGAGCATAAATTGACATAAAATCCTCTTCAACTATTGCTAAGTTTCCATGTTTAAGTTGAACCATCAGAGTCATTGCCATAGTTAGTGAATGCCGCTATTGCTTCGGTGTGGCTCTACTGATGAGCACATATGTCAAAAAGCTGTGCTAGTTAGATGTTTGTTATTTGTAATAAACTAAACATAAATCCATACAATAGTCTTATTCAAACTTACAAAAGCGTAAAGACAAAAAAAATAAATAAAATAAATATTTTTCAAAAGGAAGGAAGCAATAAATGGAGCTGAAACAATCTGTACAATAAATTTTGGAATATTTGAAATTTCAATTGAAATCAACACATGCAGAGATATGCAGATTAATGCAGAAATATTAACTAATAAAGTTGACTGGTTTGAATTGAAATGCTACCAGTTGATTTTAAATGAAAATTAGCTACGTTACGTAGCCAAATTTGTTAATGTTTGGGTTCCTTAATTTATTGATGAATATTGCAGCTTCTACAGAAGTCTACAGCTTCGAGTAGTAATGTTAAAAAAATTCATGGGTTGCTGGTGGCATATCTATGGATCCAGTGGCGCATACAGGATTTTATTTTGGGGGAGTTTTGAGCCAAATACCAATCGAAACCATATTTTGTACTAGCAATTTATGTGCTTGGGGGTTTGAACGCTGCGCGAGTTACGTCAGCAGCGTCTCAGGCGATCCTAAGCAAATACGAACTAAGAGAATAAGCGACAAATTCGCACCTCCTTATCAAAAGATAAGGAAGTGCATCCGAATGCGGATGAATGCAGACGGTTCGCTCGGTGTTTTTGTTTAGTCCGAAGATTAGACACAGACACCCGAACAAACAAATCTTAAGATAATGCATTCGAATATAAATAGTTGCAAATGTTTGCTCACGGTTTTTGTTTGGTCCGAAGATCATACACAAAGACCTGAGTAAACTTATCTCAAGATAAGAGAAGTACACTGGATTGCCTTCGACGTTAGCTGCCGCTCCACCGACCAGTCAGTCTTAAGATTCATCTCAAACAATACAGTAATAAAGTTTCCATTAATTTAAACTATTTATACCGGAACACTTTCATTTATACCAAAAATTGTGACCAAAATCACAACCATCGTAACTCGCGCGCCACTGTATGAATCTCATTTTTCTATGACATCTTTGCAACATAGTTCAATGAATCAAAGCCAGATGTGTAGAAAAAAAAAGTATTTTGACTTTGAAGACTGCTGACAGATTGTCTCGCTGGAACAGAAGCTGTAAAATTTTTAATAGGACTGCGGTCAAAACACTGTGAGGGGTACATTGCTGGAACAGCATTTCCAACAGGCTCTATTAGTCTGAAACGTTTCATTGGGCCAGGAAATCATGCTTTGCTATTCTTCCCAAGGCATGGGAGAAGCAGCAGAAGGGTCTGAATATGAGATACTTATAAATTTTCTTGGCTGGTTTAGACTTTAAAAGATAGATTGTTCTGTAAGCAAACCCTGATAGGAAGATTGCCTTGCTCGAACAGTAGCTGTACCAAGCTCTTTTGGACTGAAACTTTTCATTAAACCAGGTAATCATGTTTTCGTAAGGGTAAGTCCTAAGACAAGAGAAACAGAGCAGGGAACTCTGAATACTGGACCCACCATCCAGAGAGGTAGAAGTCTCGCTAGAACAGTAGCTCTAACAATCTATATTGGACTGAAACTTTTTATTGGATCAAGCAACCATGTTTTGGTATGGGTCCTAAGGCAAAAGAAATTGAGTAAGAAATTCTGAATACTGGACTTATGTAGCTCTACATCGATTGGAGTTTGTTGTGTCTCAGTTAAGAAAACAAAAATCATTCGGACACCAAGACAGTAGTTCGTTTCCCCGTTAAACGCCAAGAAAACTCAATCAATAATTTTAAATTTAAATTTAGGGCCACCTACAAGACCTACTAGAAGACCTATGACCAGTATTTAGTAAGAGACATTTTAAAGAAAATTCTGTGGAAATTCGAAATATCAAACATTTATAGCCTCAGAGGTGATTAACCATTTCCGGAGATTTGTACGATATATCGTACATTTTTTTCGAAGATTTTTTATTTGACAGCGAGCGCATTTTTTTATGGAACGGCTTTTTAATTTTCATTAAGTAGGCTGTGTTGTATCATTCTGTTTAAAAATATAAATCATAGTAGCCGTGGCTACACAGTATGAGTGCCTTTTGTAAGCAGCTTTTTGCAAGAATTTGAAAAACCAGCAAATGACTGTGTTTCTGCGGAGGAATTTTTAAATATATAATACTTTTTGGTAGCAAAAAGCTTCAAAGTTTTAATCTCAGTTGACTTATAAAACATATTCAATGTAACATTTTTTGCGTCTCAATATTTTTCCCGAGCCTTTAATGCAACGAACTTCGACTGATATCAACATGGAACCAATAGAGATCAATACCTTGAACATTCAGGGACCCCACCTGAGAGTTTCATGGATGAAACTTCAACTGTTATTACTAAGTATTCTATAGTATTTCTGCTATAAATTAAGGTATCTTCTTGATAAGGCAGCGTTGTGTGCTTATGTTATGTGCGTATGTGCTTACAAAATTAATCTAATAGCGTGTTGAAAAAATATTTTTACCAATTTCCTACGCTTTATTAGGAAACCTTTTATATGTGTTAACATTTTCATATACATTTTTGTTAATTTTTCTGATTGAATGATTTTCACATCATTGAATATCCGCGAATATCCGCCAATTTTATTTGTGCCTATGGCCATTTAATAACTAATCCACACAAACAAAAATAACAAACATAACTACGTAATACAAAAGCATATAAACAGGATTGGTCAATTGATTTGCTACACAAATTTTGAGGTATTTTATGCTGACATTTATGCGAGTCTGCGCTACCAGAGCGCAACAAATGAGCTGTCAAAAGGACCACCTAATTGACAGCGTGCTGAAGTCTACCTACAACACACATATAAATTCCAACCTAT
Organism: Melieria crassipennis; assembly: GCA_963668005.1. Lineage (NCBI taxonomy): Eukaryota > Metazoa > Arthropoda > Insecta > Diptera > Ulidiidae > Melieria > Melieria crassipennis. The sequence continues at coordinate 63,360,278 of OY764961.1, read as the reverse complement.
ACATGCGCATATAAGTATGTGTGTGTGCAACTGTTGTTCGAAGCTTTTCCTACCATTTTGTGCGGCCTGTTATTGGCCATTTTGTGGCCATTAAATTTATTTACCATTTGAAAAAGCAATCAACGCCATAATCAACGCAAGCGGTCACAAACGGCCTGGTATGAGTTTGGCCATTGGTTGAAGTCAACGACAACTTCAACCGGCCGGTGAACGATAATGTCATCGTAGGGCCAGCAAATGTGCCATAAAACAATTCGCCTAAAATGCGCTGAGGTTTTTTCCTACCATGTTTTTTTGGGGGAGGTTTTTTGTTTGGTTTACTGGCCACAACTCGCCAGTGCAGAGTGCTATAATTTTGTTTATGTGTGTGTGTGTGTATGGTTATGAGCTGGTGCGGCAAAATTTTAACGTTATTATCTGCTGCCAATATTACCATTACCGATATTCAATTAATTATCGCATGCAATGACAGCGTTAATGTCAAAATTAATGCAATAACGCGGCTCCATGCGGGCGTTGAAAGCGCACCGCCACACGTTCACCTGAGGGAAAATTGCAGACATATAAAACTATTTTTTGTTTTGTTGGTTTTTACCTTTAATGTGGCTAACGTTTGGCCATGTTGTTGTTGCTGGTGCTGTGGTTATTATTACAACACAAACAATTTGCAGCGTGATTGCATACATTTCAATTAGTTGCATGGCGTAAATTGTGCAAATCGTTTCAAATTATTAATGAAAATTTTGTGTGTGCATATTTTTGCACACACACAAGTACACTGAAGCATATGCACATATATAGATGTAAGTGTATAGGTATGTTTGTATGTGTGCTAATTTGTAATACCTTTTTCTGATACTAATGCAATTTTCATAAATTTTTTTATTACTCTAACGTTGCCAGGTTTTGTCAATTTTATTGAATATTTTGATTTTTTAGACTTTAAATTAAATAATAAAGGATATAAAAATAACATTTAATTTTAATGCAAATGTGCATATCAAAATATCATTTAGATGATATCGTTGAATTCAAATTTTGTCATTGATATTTTCATAAATTTGTTAGGTTTAATGAAATTGAAATTAAATAGAAATTTGTCGCTTGGCTGGCAATAAATTGAAGAAAGCCACTCAGGTAAAGGTTCAGTTGAAAAGGAATCTTTCACTTACTTAGCTATCAGTAAGCTGGAAGAAACCACTTTTAGGTTAAGTTTAACCAAGTTTAGGTTAAGTTGAATAGGAATCTGACACTTAGCTATCAGTAAGCTGAAGGAAGCCACTTAGGTAAAGGTTCGGTTGAGAAGGAATCTATCACTTGGCTGTCAGTAAGCTGAAGGAAACCACTGATGTGAAGACTAAGTTGAATATAAATCTGAAATTTGGCTGTCAGTAACCTGAAGGAAATCACTTTTTGGTTAAGTTTAACCAAGTTTAGGTTAAGTTGAATAGGAATCTGTCACTTGGTTGTCAGTAAACTGGAAGAAACCACTTAGGTAAGAATTCAGTCAAAAAGGAATCTGTCACTTGGCTGTCAGTCAGCTGGAGAAAACCACTTAGGTAAGAATTCAGTCAAAAAGGAATCTGTCACTTGGCTGTCAGTAAGCTGAAAAAAACCACTTTTAGGTTGAGTTTAACTAAGTTAAGGTTAAGTTTGGTCTGTCACTTGGCTGTCAGTAAGCTGAAGGAAACCACTTTTAGGTTAAGTTTAACCAAGTTCAGGTTAAGTGGAACAGAAATCTGTCACTTAGGTGCCAGTAAGCTGAAGGAAACCACTTAGGTTAAGATTCAGTCGAAAAGGAATCTGTCACTTGGCTGTCAGTCAGCTGGAGAAAACCACTTAGGTAAGAATTCAGTCAAAAAGGAATCTGTCACTTTGCTGTCAGTAAGCTGAAAAAAACCACTTTTAGGTTGAGTTTAACTAAGTTAAGGTTAAGTTTGGTCTGTCACTTGGCTGTCAGTAAGCTGAAGGAAACCACTTTTAGGTTAAGTTTAACCAAGTTTAGGTTAAGTTGAATAGAAATCTGTCACTTAGCTGTCAGTAAGCTGAAGGAAACCACTTAGGTTAAGATTCAGTCGAAAAGGAATCTGTCACTTGGCTGTCAGTAAGCTGAAGGAAATCACTTTTTGGTTAAGTTTAACCAAGTTTAGGTTAAATTTAGTAGGAATCTGTCACTTGGTTGTCAGTAAACTGGAAGAAACCACTCAGTTAAAAATTCAGTTGAAGAGGAATCTGACATTTGGCTGTCAGTAAGCTGAAGGAAACCACTTTTTGGTTAAGTTTAACCAAGTATAGGTTAAGTTGAACAGGAATATATCACTTGGCTGTCAGTAAGCTGAAAGAAATCACTCAGGTAAAGGTTCAGTTGAAAATAAATCTGTCACGTGGCTGATTGTGGGAGCCCACTTAAGGGGTCATTCTCATGCGCCGACAGGAAAAATGGGAATTTTTTAGAAATTATTTCCTTTGTGAATACGAGAAATTATCAAAAAAAGATATTCCACTTTAATTTATTCATCGTTATGGTACAAAAATAAAAAAATAAAAAATTTTTTTTTTAATTTTTTCAAACACTTTTTTTCGATTAAAGACACGGCTTCTGTCGCGTCATGGTCAGCTGGCGGGGATTTTTTTGAGTCACAGGATTATCTGAAACATAAATTTCAAAGAAATTCTTAATCAGCATGAACGTACCTCTCGCCCGTAGTAAATTTGTCGAAAACCCACTGAAAATATAAGAAAATCGAAATTAAAAGAAGAGAACGAATCTTTTGTTACTGTTGGAGAAATTTCTTTAAATTGAAATTTATACTCAATGGATTTGATGTGTTATAGTGAATTAATTTATTTAATGTATTGTGAATGTTCAAAATAAAGTCAAATCAATTCTGTATAGAAAAAAACATTGAATTGTTGTTTTCAAATCGTTTATTTTTTTGTTATCCCTTTTAATTTTTAAATACAGTTTTACTCCCCAGTAATTCACGGTTCTATCTTCCAATTGCCTCAATCCAAGTCGGCACATTGCATACCTCGCTGTCACGTTGCTTTTTGTTTCCGTTTGTGGCCATTCAGTTGTCAGCCGAGCTGACAGCAATGTGGCAACTTTTTTCACATTCCACGAAAGACTTTGCTTTGGTACACGTTGCTTTGGTACACGTAGAATAAATTCGTTTTAAAGTCATATGAAAATTAAAAGAAGAAATAATAAGTAGTTTTTTTTTTTTAACTTTTTTTACCAAATTTTTGTTTGCTATTTATGAAGACTTTCCTACAAATAAATAATTTTTTTTATTTGTAAATTTAAAATTGTCAAAAAATTTTTTTCACAGTGTAGACCCAAAGACCACCGTTGAAATGGAGATTTATGTGTACATAATTTTAACGTTTTGGAATTTTTATGGTTTCCTTGTGGCATTTAATTTGAACATACACCAAAAAAAAATTATTTCAAAGCACACGCACTTCAAAAGACAAACAAGTCAAGCCAACTGACATGGGGTGGAAAATTTCCACAACATTTTTATTATCTAATGAAAAATGCCAACAAATGGCAAATAGCTCAATTTATAAAGAATTGTATGCCTCATTACTAGTAGCCGGCGGCAATTGGCCGCACCGAATGGTCAGGTTCATTCGAAATAAAAAAAAAAAAAAAAAAAATACCAAAGTGTATTGTAGAACCTGTTGATGCAAAATTGTAATGGAATGCAAAATTGTATCCAATTTAATTTTTAAGCGTGAGTGCATGTATTTCGTCTTTTAATAATTTTCACTAAATTTATTTGTTGTTGTTTTTTTGGGCCAACGAACGTAACAGTGAAGTGTTGAAGTGCTGAATAAGAAATAAAATTGTTGGCATTGACGCGGCCAATACGAAGTTTGCATTAATATGCAGAACAGTGACATTGCGTTGGTCAGATAGGGAGAAGAGTGAGAAATTGTAACAGCAGTCAAGTTGCATTTCTGCATGAAATGCTGAAGAAAAAAATGGGGGAAAATTTTTATGGTAAATAAGTAAAATGAACTGAAGCCACCTGAAGCAGTGTGTAGATCAATTCGAGCTTGTTTATTTCAATGGAAAAAGCTGGTAATATTTCATTAAAAATGTATTGTCTTTTAATAACTTTATTATTTATAATTTATTTTTAATAAGTTTTTATATTTATAGTAGGTAATTATTAAAAAGGCATTAACCCTTTCGCTACAGGTTTTTACTGGGGAAAGTTAAAATTTTAAATTCTACGTCTTAGGCTTCTATCTGGTTATATTAGCAACATTGCATAAGCAATTTTTTAATTTTTATACTCGGACCCTGTGTTTTAGAGTGTTTTTCTATAAGAGCAACCACATCGTTGTGGCTGTAATAATTACTTAAACATAAATCTTTTTACGGATAACAAACATTTGAATATTTCTTCATTTACTTCAGCCAAAATTAAAAAATAAGTATCAAAATTGAAAGAAAACGTCAAATTAAAAAGTTCTCTAATTTTGTCTGCTTCTTCTTCCTTTACTATGTCAAGATATACCATTAAAAAAACGTTTCTACTTCTCTTCTTTAAACCTAAATATTCAGTTTATTAATTTCGTATTTTTCCCAAAACTTCAAACTATTCTAAAGACCAACAAAAAAATGTATTCTTGGAACCATAAAGGATGTAGACGTCCACAAAGTAGCATGTTGCCAAATGGCAAGAAAATAGCGAAAGGGTTAAACGAGAACTATGAACCTTAAACTTACGTCGCTCTAGAGAATTTATTTTACTCAAAAGGGACCAGATGAGAATCATGAACCTTAAACTTCAGAAATTCTAGAAAACTTCTCTCACCAAACAGGAACCAGATGAGATCAATGAACCTTAAACTTCAATCGTTCTAGAGAACTTCTGTCACCAAACAGGAACCAGATGAGAATCATGAACCTTAAACTTCTGTCGCTCTTGAGTGCTTCTCTCACCAAACAGGAACCAGATGAAAATCATTAACCTTAAACTTCCGAAATTCTAGAGAACTTCTCTCACTCAAAAGGGATCAGATGAGAATCATGAACCTTAAATTTCTGCCGCTCTAAAGAACTTTCCTCACTTAAAAGAGATCAGATGGTAATCAGAGACTTTCTTCGATAGTCTAGGAGATCTGGCCAACAGGACTAAGCACAGTCTACTACTAACATAAGTCTTCGTTAGGAGCTCAAATTAGTTCAACGAGTCAGCAAAATTTGACTGATTATAGTATCACAAAAGGTCTTCGCCTTGGGGTATCTCAACTCCACTTCTACTTACGTATTAAACGCAGGGGGGCTTTATTTGGGGGGGAGGGGTTTATTTGTGTCTTTATTTATGTGTCTGCTGGAAACATTTTGATACTGAAATATGGTTTTAAAATGGTATTGGGATGAAAAGCTCCCCCCAAAATGAAATCCTGTAACGTAAACAATTTGCGATTATTACAACTCATCCCTCTTAAGTTATTTAAAAACATGATTTCAATAGTTGAATGTTTTTAATCTGATTTACTACGCACTTTCTATTACTAAACAAATTAAATCAAAGAACTTTGCAAGGTTCTTAGTATTTTATTTTTTGTTATTTTTTTGCAAAAGGAAAACTAAATAAACGCCAATATTTTGCGCCTAATGGCTCAATATCTAATGGCTCAATATTTGGCAACGTTGCATAAATCATGGCCAATAATTCAGCTGTCACACCCCCTCCCTACCCATTTTGCCCCACTCGCCCTTCGTGCAATAAAACTATCGCTTCTCGTTGCCACCGCAGTGAATGGATAATAAATTTTCAAACATTTTATTGATGATTTTCGCAACACGCATTGCGCGCAGCGTGAATTTCATGGATTGTTGGCTGTTTTTCATTCGTTTTACGGCTGTGAACTCTTTCACCTGTCGATTGTGTCGGCAGCATTGACGTTAACGATTGGCACAGGGAAAAACAAAAACAAAAAAACAATAAGCAGCAACAACGCCAGCGTAACAAATAAATAATATTTTCTGTGCGCACAGAAAATCAAAGTAATTTAATATGAAAATTGCGTGCTTACCGCACACTAATTTCGATTCTATGCGCCCAGACATGTTGCCCAAAGTTTTTGTAATTTGTTGCAAGTTTATTCTTTGGCCTAAGAGAGTTTTTTATTGTATGAAATTTTCTTTTTTCTTTATGAGTTGTTTTTGTAAATGATATGAAAATGATTTGCTTGCTTGAAGCGTGTCGCCGAAATTTGTTAATGTGCCCAAATTCGGCGCCTAATGATGGCTGCAAGGCCAACTGTTGTATTACATCATTACTGGAATTTTCTCGCCTTGAAATGCTGCATGCAATGATTGTTCTGGCACATCATTTCAGCTGAACGTCTGTCGTTTGACTCTGTCGATGCCTCGATGCTCGCAACTCTCGCTCGCAATTAACCAAATAGTTTTTCACTGAGAATATGCAATTTTTCGTTCGGCGAAAATTTTTCTTGTCCGCAGTGCCTCGTAATTAAAAGCGTAATGCAGTTAACTAAATTTGAATTTTGTTTGTTTTATTTTTCCGTGTCATGTTTTGTACATTTTGCGTCACTTTGGTCGGCTTGTTGCCAATGCTGGAATTTTTCGACTTTAGTCTGGCGTTGTTTTAAATTTGAAACACGTGCGCCGTTTATTTTTATCGCCTTTGCCTGTTATGCACTGTTGCGTTGCAAATTTTTAGGGGGACGTCCCCTTTAAGTTGCTGCCGATGGCTGTGTGGCGCATTTGCATTTTTGTTGTGTGTGGGCGTTGAGCGGAAAGAGTGTCTTATGCGTTAAGGAGCGGCGAAGGGAGCGGAGGGGCAGTGTGTATTTCGAGTGGTTTCCACTTGGACGTTGAATTTAAATTCATTGACATTTTTTACAATTTAAAAAAATTAAAATTTAAAAACAAATTCGTTTATAGAATAGTCAAAATTTAATTATTTTGATTTGAATTGCTTTCAATTCGATTCAGTTTTATTTGATTTGATGATTTGCCTGTAATTTGGAGTGATTTAATGTGATTTAATTTGCTTTGATGTGATTTGATTTGGTTGAATTGAATTTATTTGAAACTAATTTGATGTGATTTTATATGAATGATTTAATTTAATTTGATTTGATTTGATTTGATTTGAATTGAATTGAATTGATTTGATTTGATTTGATTTGATTTGATTTGATTTGATTTGATTTGATTTGATTTGATTTGATTTGATTTGATTTGATTTGATTTGATTTGATTTGATTTGATTTGATTTGATTTGATTTGATTTGATTTGATTTGATTTGATTTGATTTGATTTGATTTGATTTGATTTGATTTGATTTGATTTGATTTGATTTGATTTGATTTGATTTGATTTGATTTGATTTGATTTGATTTGATTTGATTTGATTTGATTTGATTTGATTTGATTTGATTTGATTTGATTTGATTTGATTTGATTTGATTTGATTTGATTTGATTTGATTTGATTTTATTTGATTTTATTTGATTTTATTTGATTTTATTTGATTTGATTTGATTTGATTTGATTTGATTTGATGTGAGTTTATTGAATTTGACTGAATTTGATTGGATGTGATTTGATTTGATTTGGTTTGATTTGATTTGATTTGATTTGATTTGATTTGATTTGATTTGATTTGATTTGATTTGATTTGATTTGATTTGATTTGATTTGATTTGATTTGATTTGATTTGATTTGATTTGATTTGATTTGATTTGATTTGATTTGATTTGATTTGATTTGATTTGATTTGATTTGATTTGATTTGATTTGATTTGATTTGATTTGATTTGATTTGATTTGATTTGATTTGATTTGATTTGATTTGATTTGATTTGATTTGATTTGATTTGATTTGATTTGATTTGATTTGATTTGATTTGATTTGATTTGATTTGATTTGATTTGATTTGATTTGATTTGATTTGATTTGATTTGATTTGATTTGATTTGATTTGATTTGATTTGATTTGATTTGATTTGATTTGATTTGATTTGATTTGATTTGATTTGATTTGATTTGATTTGATTTGATTTGATTTGATTTGATTTGATTTGATTTGATTTGATTTGATTTGATTTGATTTGATTTGATTTGATTTGATTTGATTTGATTTGATTTGATTTGATTTGATTTGATTTGATTTGATTTGATTTGATTTGATTTGATTTGATTTGATTTGATTTGATTTGATTTGATTTGATTTGATTTGATTTGATTTGATTTGATTTGATTTGATTTGATTTGATTTGATTTGATTTGATTTGATTTGATTTGATTTGATTTGATTTGATTTGATTTGATTTGATTTGATTTGATTTGATTTGATTTGATTTGATTTGATTTGATTTGATTTGATTTGATTTGATTTGATGTTATGTGATGTGATGTAATGTAATGTAATGTAATGTAATGTAATGTGATGTAATGTGATGTAATGTGATGTAATGTGATGTAATGTGATGTGATGTGATGTAATGTGATGTGATGTGATGTGATGTGATGTGATGTGATGTGATGTGATGTGATGTGATGTGATGTGATGTGATGTGATGTGATGTGATGTGGTGTGATGTGATGTGATATGATATGATGTGATGTGATGTGATGTGATGTGATGTGATGTGATGTGAAGTGATGTGATGTGATGTGATGTGATGTGATGTGATGTGATGTGATGTGATGTGATGTGATGTGATGTGATGTGATGTGATGTGATGTGATGTGATGTGATGTCATGTCATGTCATGTCATGTCATGTCATGTCATGTCATGTCATTTTATTTCATGTGATGAGGTGACTTAGATCTCATCGAATTGATATGATTTATTATCATGTGATGATTTGATTAGGTTGAACTTGATTCGATTGGATTGAATTGAATTCGATTAGAATGGTTTGAATTAAATTCAATCGGACTGGAATGTGTTGAATTGAATTGGATTGAATTGAATTTTATGGATTAAATTGGATTTGATTAAACTGGATTTTATTCGTTTCGATTAAATTGGAGTCCAATAGATTAAATTCAATTAGATTCGCTTGGATTTTATTCCATTGAATTGCATTGATCTTGATTAAATTCGATTAAATGCGATTGAATGTGTTGATTTAAGTTTATTGAATTTTATGTTTTTTCTATGAAATCTTCTTCTAGACCTAAAGCCTTCTTAATCGTTTTGCAAATCCGTTATGTTTTGAATATATAGTAAATTTGTTTTGTTATTATTACTAAAGTTACTGTTTCTATTTACTACTCCTTCCTCTTTCTTTATACAAAATTATAGGTTAGGTTTGATTTAATTTTCTGCTGCCGCACTCTTTTCTATCTCAGATATTAAACGATATTGGGTCATTCTGTCAGTACTGCAGTTTTCTGCTAAAACTTAAACTCCAACAACGCGGCGATTGCTGTGCTCACGGCACATTGACTAATCGTGAGACATACTGAAAGACCAAGGTTGCAACATACCGTGTTAAATTTTAGAGGACGAAGCAGGTCCTGCACTTTATTTCAGTTCTAGAAAAATATATTTTGTTTTCAAAATGTTTCTAACAAAAGCAACAGACTTATGGGATGACCCAATACATACATACATAGTTACATATGTATACTTGTACATACTGTATGCTGTGCCGTATTGTTTTACGGCCTCCCCTGTGCTTTTCAATTTCAAATCGACATTTTTTATTATTGCTTAAAGTCACGAAACTGCCGTCGCGACATAATGTCAGTCATTTGACAGCGCAAATGCAGCACTGCACTTCAAATAATCAAACACAAACGTACGCACACACACCCACACAACTCGTATTTACAAACATAAACTTCAGCTGGTTTCCGCTGCACGCCTTAACCCTCTATTTGCCGCATACGGTAGCTAACAATTTTTGAAGTCGTCGCCGTGCAGTAGTCGACGGCAATAGGAATTGCGGTAAAAGGCCAAACGGCACAGGTGGCCGAACTAAAACTGGCGGCTGGCACAAGTGTGGCGTATGCAAAACAAAAACAAAAACAAAAAAAATGTATAATTTTCAAACATGTAAAGGAACACGATTTGGCATGAATATGGAATGTTTGGATGTGTGCATTTCTGTTGGTATGTCTGGCTGCCTCTCTGTATGTCTGTCTGTATGTTTGTATGTCAGCCTAATTCGTTCGGTCGTCTGTCTGTTGGTTTGTCTCGCTGTTCGACATGTGGCACTGTCAACTATGACCTCTCACTACTTAGCTCCGTGTTTTGGCAGTTCGTTGCCTGCTTTTGCCGGTAGACACATTACACATTTTCGACATTTTAGTTCATTCCACTTTTACCATAAAATTCCATTAAATTTTTAACCATTTCTGTTGCAGTGGTTTTTTCGTTCTCTTGCGCGTTCGTCAGTTTTCAGCAGCAGTCGATATCAACTGAGCAGTGTTATGTCTACTTTGGCTGTGCAACTGTCTCGAGTGGGGGGACAGAATGTTGCATGTTCACGTTGCACATGGCGCAGTGTGAAATGTTAGTTGCAAGAATGTGAAATAATTGTTAAAGGAATGCAACAATGTCTGCGATGTGAATAAGAGAAGGGAAAGCTTGACAACTGTTGTATAACTAACATTTTCTTTTGTGTGTACTTTGATGAGTGCGATTTTTTGAACCTACGAATGTGTGTAGAGAATATTTGTTAGTGTGTAATAAAAGCTGCTATCTGTATGTAAATATGTACGTATTTAAATTGTATGACAAGCTTTTGTATTTTTGTGCACTTTTACAAATTGTCTCGCATGCGATAAAATGCATATAATTGATTGATTTCGAAGATGCTGTGAACATAGATGGCTATCTGTATGAAGAACTTTTATGTTGTACTAAAGTGTGTGTATGAGTTAAAGAAATAATTAACGAATAAGTGAATCAATCAATGAATGAATAAATAAATTCGGACAATGAATCAATGAGTGTTGGAATAAATTTATCAATCACTTAATCCATAAATAAAAAAAAGATACAACTGCTGTACAGTGAATAAATCAGTGAATGAGTAAGTGCATAAATTGATCAATCAGTGAATCAACCAATGATGTAATCAATGCTTTTATGAATAAAATATGAACAAATTTGTAAATGAATCAGTGAATAAATAATTAATTCACCATAGAATATTAATACAAGGAAAATTAATTAACTAATTAATTAATTAACCAACTAATCATTTAAATAAGCCATTAATCAAACAATGAATCATTCAGTAAATTCACAAATCAATAAATATATAAAATAATTTATAAAATAATCCATCACGATTTAATTAACAAATCATAAGGTAATTAATAAATAAATCAATCAATTAACTAATTCATCCGTAAACAAACGATTCACCAATGAATTATGGATTAAAAAATTTAAACAGTGAATTGATAAATAAATAAACTAACCAATGAAGCAATAAGTAAATCATTAAATGATAAATCAATTCATGATTTTTGATGATGATGATTGATGATTAATAATTGAATCTATCATTGAATCATTCAATAAAATAATATACTTATTACTGAATGAAGTGATAAAAAAAAACTGAGTCAATAATTAAATTGAAGAATCTACTAGTAAATGAAGCAATGAGTCAATTGATGATTCAATTAATTAATTTATTAATCAATTCATAATTAAATCTATCATTAAATAATTCTAAGTAGGGATCGGAATTATATGCAAGTGCATATTTTTCTGGAGCTTCCGATTTGAACGGGACCAAGACAGAAACTATTTTTATTGAAAAATATTAAGAATGATTTAACATATGCACTGCATATTTGCATATGTTTGCATATTTTGCAAATTTTTGAATTTTTTGCATAGTTTTTGCATATAAATCCGATACCTAATTATAAGTAATGAATCAATCAACAACTGAGTCAATAATTAAATAGAAGAATCAATTAGAAAATGAAGCAATGAGTCAATTGATGAATGAATTTATGATTCTACTAATCAGTTCATAATTGAATCTATCATTGAATAATTCAATAAAATAATAAATTACTCAATGAAGTAATCAATAAATTAATTATATAAGCAATGAATCAATCAACAACTGAGCCAAAAATTAAATTGAAGAATCAACTAGTAAATGAAGCAATGAGTCAATTGATGAATCAGTTAATGAATTCATTAATGAATTCATAATTGAATCTATCATTAAATAATTCAATAAAATAATAAATTATTCGATGAAGTAATCAATAAATTAATCATATAAATAATGAATCAATCAACAACTGAGTCAATATTTAAATTGAAGAATCAACTAGTAAATCAATAGATATTTCAATCAATAGATAAGCACCAAAGAACCAATCAATAAATTACTCAATGATTTAATTAATCAATGAACAAATATGTCAACATACAGGATGAAGAAAAAGTTGTCACCCAATATACTTTGGTTCTAATTTGTTTATGAATGAATGAATGAATGAATGAATGACTGAATAAGGGAATGAGTGAATGAATGAATGAATGAGTGAATAGGGGAATGAGTGAATGAATGAATGAATTAATGATTGAATGAATGAATGAATGAATGATTGAATGAATGAATGATTGAATGAATGAGTGAACGAATGAATGAATTAATGAATGAATGAGTGAATGAATAAATGAGTGAATGAATGAATGGATGAATAAATGAATGACTGAATGAATGAATGTCAAAGAAAAATTTACTTTTGTCGCCATTTGCAAAAGTTATAGCATCTACCGATAAGGGGAATCGATCAATAATTCAATAAATAATAATGATTACAATTATAACGATCAATGATTCAATAATAAATCAAACAAAAAAAACAAATTTCCAGTGAATTAATAAATCTATTAATGAAACAATAAATAAATTAATTACTGCAATAAGAAAGAAACCAATCAGTTAATGAATCAATATCTAAATAAAAAAATTAATTAGTCAATGTATCAATAAGCCAATTAACCAATCAATAAGTCAATATTTTCATATCTTAAAGTTCTTTCAAGTACTTTTTCAATCAATGATTTAATGAACCATTAAACAAATTATCCAATCAAGCAATGATTCAGAAAATTATTCATCAATAAATGAATATTTAATCTTCCTAAATTTCGATTAAGTCCTTCTTATTAAATCTTGAAAACTTATTTTATTTTCTAATGGAAAGCAACTAAATTTTTGAACAGCGAAATTCTCAATAAAAAGTATTAAGAAATTTACAAATATGTTAAATAAATTTGTCTGCTATCTAAATTTTAATGCTACCATATCTTCTGCAATTTCTTACACTTTAATAATCCCCCTAGACTAACCGTATCCGCATCCATTTAATATTTTTGCACAACACATTTCCAAGCTGTGCACAGTTACAGCGACATAAATGCGGGGTGACAGTCAGCCTCAAGCCGCATGTGCGCTAAGTCAGCCAGGAATATTCATGCAACATGTCCTATGTACAGTTCACAGGTCTTAGGCTCAGCACTGAATACACGACAGGCAAGAAAATGCGGGGTGAAAACGTAATGGCAACATTGTGTTTGGGTGGTAAAGGCGCTGGAATTGTGTGTAAGCATGTTTATTCTGCTGTGAAATGAAATTTGCAGGTGATTTAACTGTGATTATGTCACCGCCAGGTCAGGTTTGTGTAGCTTCGCGCCATGCGCTCAGTCGACAAGTTGTTAGAGCAGAAGAAAAAAACCAACACGAAAACTGATGACAAAATTGGACTATAACAAGCATAATAAAAGTCCTTGAGGAGGATGGGGCGGCGGAACAAAGGTATATGAATGGTTGGGAATTTAAGGTATTTCATATGGTTGAAAATAACAACAACAAAAAGTGGCATAAAAATTGAAACGCCAACAATTTTGGGTTGCACATTTTAGGCAAAAAAGTTTGGCAGCATGTCGTAAATTTTATTTTATTGCATGTAATATTCGTAGAAAATTTTCATTTACAAAAATTTTCTTATATGCAAATCATATGAAAAATAAATTTCGCACGTCAAATGAAGTGAAAACATTGTTGTTGCGGTTGTTGTTGCTGCAATTGTAGAACAAATGAAGTGCGATATGTGAAATGCTTTTCATGCATGTAAAACGAGATTCTTT